>WWET01001492.1:161815-176149 GCA_011038615.1 Limnodynastes dumerilii
GTTACGTGTGAAAAAGTTAAGTGAAGGTAGGGGAAGCGTATCTTGACAAAATACGTCCGTGCAAGGGGTGTGCTGAGGGGAGTGTAGCGAACTTACGTGCACGAAAATACGCTCCGCGAATAAACGTACGGCACACGTAGTTCTGGATCTACCCCAATGTGGCTAATCCCTCCCAACAGGTACACAATGGAAATCTTTCCACTTTCAGAATTATGGGCATCGAACATGTAGCACCCACAGCCCGAGGAGGAGACAGATTTAGGAAACTCTGAATGAGGGAGTCATTTTGGGAACCAACCGATGGCTTCTATGTCACATGAAGGGTTCAATGACGTCATTGACTTAGACTTTGGCTGATTTATTATCTATGTTTCTGTAATCATAGGGAACTATAACAAAACACAATATTATTTTCCAATTTCCTTTCATTTTTATTTTTCAATCTCTCTTTAAATTCATTTGATTTTTCTATATGTTATTGATTTATTTTTTAAGGTACAACACACCCACATAATAATGTAAAGACTAATAATAATAATAAAATGTATTTCATTGATAATATTGGGGTAACTCAAGATTTTACCCCAGATTAGAGTTGTAAGGTTAGAAGATTAAAGGTTAAGCATTCACAGTCTCATTATTATCACCAAACAAATCAATTAAGGGGGTGGGGTAAAAAAAAGGAGGGGGAGGGAAGAATGAGGAGGGTTAAGTTTGGTATAGTGATCACTCAATTTGACAGTTGAGTATTACTATTACAGTTTACTATGAATTGTCTCAATTCAAGACAATTCAACCAATAGTCCCCATTATGGTTGTAGGACAATGGTCCCACAGAGCACTTATGGCACACCACTATATTTTCACTTATCACTCATGATCATTATTTCCACCCCACCTATTATCCATGTTATTTTAAATTTTTAGTCTTGATTATTTATTATTACTCATCACCTAGTTTTTATTCTTATTATTTTTTTTTCATTATTCTCTATTTTTCAATTGGCTTATTTTCAATTGTAGGATGTATTGGTTGCATATGATTAACATATTACATATGCCATCCCTATGACAGTGATTGTGGGCTTTGATTTGAATTCCTGGCTTAGAATGTGGAAACCATTAAATTGTATTATACTGAGCTGGTGAATCGTTATACAATCATTATTAGATTATAGAATGTTCCTATTAGTTTGCCAAAATTAGATGTATATTAACTATTATAATTATATTTACGTTGAATTGGTAAATTCCGATTGATTTAATTTATTATAAACTTATATTCACAATCTTAAAACCTGATGGTCGATTAGATAGGGTAGATAACTTAATAATAATTCAACTTTATCCTTCTTTGTACATTAGTTTATTACATTTATATCTGTAGTATACTTCCCTTTTACAATATTACCAATCGCTTTTATCTTATTTCGTTTTATTTTTCATTTATTTTTATTCATTTTTTATATATAATCAATTGAACCATTAGGCTAAAATAACATTAATAATTTGCCTGATAATGAAACGGTTCAATTAGTTAATTTTCAATTTATTCATTATTTTTTGACACCGTGCGGGGAATTGCCGCTATATATATATTCATATACATATTCTAGCAGTCAAATCCCAGGCCATTACATTTTTTTAAATATTCCCTTTTTTTAATTAAAATTATGTAAATTTAATAACACATATACATAGCATATTGAAAGATTTCATTTATACTTATGTTTACTAAAATGGGTTAAGACTCCAAGCTTTGCCTCTATGAGCTGTATGCATCAATCTCAGCTGACCACTAATTAATTAGTTGGGGCTGGATAAATAGGAAGACAACGTATTCACAATGATACTGCCTTCTGAGGAATTTGAGTGTGTCTCAAAGAAACACGTCAAGGATTGTGGATAAAGGACTGCACTTTTAAAACCCACTAGCTAAGCAATAGAATACATATATCATCTGTAACCACTGTTACATTCATCGTGATATCCCAAATACATCGATACTACCTTGGAGCCATTCTCTAAAGCAGCACTGTGACTCCAGCCCAGTGGCAGTTGGACGCGTGGAAACAACAAGCATTGGCCCCCAGCCTCATCCCTTAGTCAGTGTGCTTGCTGGCCACTGACGGGCAGTCGGACGGGAGCCCCAACACGTTTCCTGAAGCAGCACTACTGGGAGTGAGAGACCCGGCCATCAAACCATCTTTAAGCCGGGGGTATACCCAGAGACACACTGCCCCACATATATCATCTGAGTGGGTGCCATTCAATGTGAGGCTGTCATCACAGAACCCATCATCCACATGTGAGGTTAAGGTACCCGGACTTGAGGATCTGAGTGACTGTCATTTTATTATTCTGTACCCATTCCTTAGATTCCAACTCAACATTAGTTGAGTTTGTCCGGAAGAAATGTACATTGTACGTACAATCTATCAACAATTATGCTAATTGCCAATTGAGACATTGTAATCTTCGATAAGTGACTTTCTCACTGGATTCACAGCAATCATCTAAATGCCATATGCTCCTAGGGTATAATACGCCCTGTAAAGCTAATACTGACGCATTGCCAAACGCACAGGTATATTAGCTTCCATCTATCGGTGGCCATCCTAGTTAGGAGTCCAAGTTTTTTATGTGTTTGCTAGCAATTTGTGATATACACCTGCGATTTATTGAAATTGTGTTTTTGTGCAGTCCATATCCTTTTAATGTTGTTTATATTGTACTGACAGCATATTATCAGTAGTAACTATTTTTGTTATTATTGCATACAATAAACTATTTGTTTGGTACTGTGATTTAGCGCATCCTGGATTTTCTTTCCTTTTGCCTTTTATAGATTGGTTTGGGCAGATTCCGATCCCAGGTTATTGCGCTCTGATCCAGTATCAGAGATCCTCTGGTTTGCCAAAACACATCCAAACCCAAAACACGAAGGTAGATCCAGATCCAAAACCAAAACCAAAACCCCAAAAAATGGCCGGAGCTCATCTCTAGTGCTGACACATATTGTTATTCAGTCATTAACAGGTTTTTATCTAGCACTATTAGATTATGTAGCACTTTACAGAGAATATTTCACATTCAAATCAGTCCCTGCCCCATTGGAGATGCATACTAAGGTTCCTAACACATACACACAGATCAGCATGTTTTTGGAGTGTGGGAGGAAACCAGAGAACCTGGAGGAAACCCATACAGAGACGGGGAAAACATACTAATTCCACACAGATAAGGCCTAGTCCGGGAATTGAACTCATGACCTCAGTGCTGTTAGACTCAAGTGCTATTTCTTGCTGCTTAAATCTGATTGGTCGGACCTTTGCCAGAAGACAGATTACTGGGAGCCATAGAAGCTGTTATACAGGTGAAGAATCTTAGCTCATATTGATCTGTAAATAGCAGCTACACTTTTGAAGTAGTAAGGTAGAAGCAGTTCCTGATATAACTGGTTCACTGCCACCTGTTGCCTGCACCTGGTATTAAAGTGAATGCTAACACCACAACAGACTCAGGGCTGGATTTTCTAATCTGCAGAAAAGGAAATGTGGAGATGTTGCCCGTAGCAACCAATCAGTTTCTAACTCTCACTTTCCTATTACATACGAGAGAATGTCAGCTAGAATCTGATTGGTTGTTAAGCAAAATATATCCACTAAATCTAGAACTCAGGGCCCGATTCAATTAGCTTTGCACCAGCGTTATTTGCAGTGCAAAGCTGATTCCGCAATTTTTTTTTTATGCGCACCCCCCAGCTATTGTACTTTCTTAACAATAAACATGTACAAGTACCATATAAAGGACCAGACTGATCTCAATGCACATGAAGCTAACAGCAGGTATGTTCCTGGACTACTCCCCTCACATACACTAATTTGTGATCTGTGATCCCTACCTTAAAATTTCCTAGATGTCCTCATTTCAAATGGTAATGTCTCAGAAGTCTGAGATAAAGGGCTTAACATATCCTTACTGTACAATTTGAATGTATCAGACTCAGATACCACTGGTGGACCTTAGCATTGCATCCCACCATTGAACTCCGCGTAGGACTTCCAGCACCGATGTCTGGATCTGGGGGAAGTGCAGTGGGTACATATTTTTTACCGCTCACTGTGAGTGCCCATATCGTAGTAGCCTGGATCTAGTCTACACTCTTACAGGTATGAGTGCTGATGAACTCTGAGATAGCTAAATGCATTTTGCATTAGACCCTAATCTGTTATTAGTCTGCTATATTTCAGTTTAGTATATTTGTTGCTGCAAATAACGTGTCATAGGACTCATACTATTAAAGCATGCTGGGAAAAAATAAAAATAAATGAGGATAACAGTAGCTCACACAAATGATTCCATATGTTTTCAGTACATAATTTAATCAAGAAAAATTATAGAAGATAAAAGTTTCCTCATAAATGATTCAATAAAAGATTAGTTTCTTTCAGACAGTTCACAGCTCTTATGCTTCATAAAAAGCCTACAAAAACACAGCCTGGATTCAACAAAGCATAAGATCATACACCATGGGGATTATCTTTAAATACTTAGATTATTAAAGGCTAGTGCTTTGCCAGTCTTATTGAACTTTCTGTCCTATGCATGCATATAAATAATGCTATTCATACCCTCCATAGCAGGAATTAGCCATCTGGAATGCATGGAACACCCTGATGTACGGATCTCATTGCGCAATAACATCTGACACAATCATGTACTAATGTTACTTGCTAGGGGACTTATGGAAGCGCCTTGTGTGTTATTAAATGTGAATCCAATCTTAAGTTTCCAACAAGAGCTGGGTGGCATAAATGAACATGAAGTGATTTTAATTGTAAAGCATTATTAAATCCAAAATTTACCTTAAAACGTAATCATGTTGTTTTGTTGTAAGCAATTATTCTAAGCGCCTACCAACTGCCAAAAATATATTTTCCTTGGCACACAACGGAATTCCCAAAAAGTTCATAGACTGAGTATCCAAATGATGATTCACAGATGCACAGACTCTAAATGTGCTTGGACTATTAACTGTTTCTTTGAACTTGCACAATGAAACTCCAGCTGCTTCCTCATTGTGTATGGTTTAGACTTCTTTAAGAAGGCAGCAGAGACCCCCATAGTTGTAACTAGTGTAAGGGAAATTTTGATCTTAAGATATATCCAACTCTGCTTATGGCCCTAATCTTTACACACGCCTGCTCATACATATTTTCTTTTTGCATCAGTCACAGAATGTAGAAATTAAAATTAGGTCACTTCTGATGGATGAATAAAGTAACCCAGTGGTGTTTTTAAGTCAATTCCCAATAGGTACAGCAGAAAGTGATGGCAGAAAAGGCAGACAGTGACACGAAAAAGGAAAAAGAAGAAGCAGAATGGTGGTGATTGGATGAGGAAGACAGGAACTGCTGGTGGGATGAGCTAAAGAGACAATGAAAGGCAAGTGGGGAACAGGCCAGAGAATGGCAAGCCTTAGGCTGGTGAGGTTTCAGATAGGGAACCTTTCATTTTCTTATGCTAACTTCCCCCAGCTGACGCAAATGGGGAAAAGGGGCCATTCAGGAAAGGAAGAGTAGAGGTATTGCTTCCAAAAGGGTCACTGACACCGTGGAACGTTATCTTTTGATCTTGGGCATTAGGCCCCATAGTTACAGCCAGAAGAGTCACAATATTTTTTGTTGGGGGGGGGCAAAAATGTGTTTATTTTCCCCTTGATGCCCCCATCTCACCTTGGTGTGCCTCCCCTCGCATTTGCGAACTTACCCTCCTCTGCGGCGCACTCTCTGCTCACTGAATGGTGCAGACGTGACCTGAGGGAGCTGCTGCTGTGGAGAGAAGATGCTGACAAATGACTGCACAGGCAGTGCCTGGCATCGTCTCTGCGCAATCTTCTGCTGGCACTCCCCCCTTGGCATCCCCTGCTGGTGACAGCCCTTTTAGGTATTAAGGGCACCAGGCCCTGGTGCATTCTTATCCAAGGATCACCCACATAAAACACAAGTCACATTGATATAGAGCTAATGCTGTTCTTTCATTGTGGTAATGTATTGTTTTCTTGGTGCCATAGGACACTAATACTAAGCAAAGCTGTTTCTCTACGAATTTCCTGTATTGTCATTCTTTGAGCGCTGGCCTTTATTACTTTTGAATACTTGAGAACCTGAGAACCAGTCTTGACTACTGTCTTCAGGGCCGTATCTATGGCTCTAACTGTTATCTCCGCATAGTTGACTAATTATTGGCGTCAGTATAAAGCAGTAATGGACATAAACGCTCTACTCCAGAGTTGTTCAAAATCAGACATCTGGAAAAAAAAAAGATCACTACTGAACTGCTCATAATTCTGTATGAAAGATTTCTACACAATAAATAATAGAAATCATTTCTGGCCTACTGTATATTTCTAGTAATCACTCATAGAGATTACCCATTGATTAACCACTGAGTTACACATAAGATTTAGCATTAAACACAACATTTCAAGGTCAGAACATATTCGACAAGCATATTCAAACAATGCAAAAGGACGTCCTAGCATGCCATATGATGTTATATACTATCCTATAAAATGTTATTGGTGACTTTTACATCATTTTCTCAGGGGTTTACACACTTGCCATAAGAATAATGATCTATATTAACTTAACTACGGCAATAACTCAAATTTTAATTAGTGAGCGGATCGTATCAGTAGCTATTATGCAGTCATTTGATATTATGTAATTTGTAAAAAGTAATCAAGTTACAAACAGACAAGGGAATAAGCTGTAGAGAAAGATACTGTCATTCCCCATTAAAACCCTGCGGTAACATACCCATTTGTCTCAGTAACAGACCCCAGAGATTACTTCCTATTATATCTCCCAGGAGAGATGACAAATATGTGAATCTGTATTTATACATTTTTCAGGTGTTTCCTCTGCTTATTAATAACAAGTGTTTATCTTTGTTTTCATTCAGTAAGGAGTAAAGATATAGACCGACAGATGGTGGGTGCAGTTAGGGTCCATATGTAATCTCTTACATGTCCCTTTTTATGATATCTATTTCTCCAGCACATAATAGAAGTCATTTGTTATTTGTAATTGAAGTTGGTACTATCTACATGGCATATCCCTGTCATAATATTTATAATGATGTTATTGGAAGCGGTAAACCTAAAAAATAAAAAAAAGGGCTGATCTACAGTTTAGATGCACAACTTTAAAGTGCAAATACTATGGAATTTTAACTGTGCTCATTGGAGAGGGAGAGAAAGAAAGAGAGAGAGAAAAAGGGCTCTATTTACTATATATCGTTTTCAGGAGATAAAGACCATTTTACACCTGAAAACGGTCTTTATCTCTGAAAACAATATGCCCACATTTTGCAAAGCTATGATGGAAACCATGGCGATCATCAGCTTCTGCGCTCATGATTGCCGGCCCGCTCTAATGAATGCGGACCGGCTGATCGTTTTCATTACAAAGTGTTGGCGTGGATTTTTAATAAGTTAAATAACGCCATCTGAAGATGGCGTTAGGGTAGGTATTAAAGCGGTCCCCCCATATATCCCCTTTTCCTCCCCATAATAGCTGTTATTAGGGGGGGGAGGAAAAGGGGGGTATATATCGGAAGACCGCTGTAATAGAAAACACAAATGAAAATACAAAAATAAAAAATAAAAAAATATTGAAAACATTTTTTTTTTATATACTTAATTTATAAATTATTAATAAAAAATACTCTAAATTAATCATAATAAAAAGAACAATACAAAATAAACAGTTTACTTACCTGTCCTGGCGTTGCTTCTGCCTCTCATGTGCAGTGTTGCTTGCCTTTTGGGACACAAAGACCCAAAAGGCAGCTACTGCGCATGCGTGGGCATTTCTTTTTCACTCGATGCCGGCGAAAGTCCCGCGGATCATCGTGGGGCCTCACCGGACAGGTAAGAAACAGTAAATTCAACGAAAGAAGGGGCTCTGCTCACAGCGAGGTGTAGCGAGCGTGCATTTGTAAATGTATGCTCGCTACCAGAGATATAGTAAATGGAGCCCAAAGCCCAAAGACAGAAAGAGAGAAAGGGCTCTATTATTGAGCGCTAATGATAGCAACTAGGCCGGCTGCGCATCGCAGCGAGCCTAGCAGGACTGCAGGAAGTATTTATTAATACTTACCCCTCTAGGGAGGTCCCACGATGGTCAGAAAGCCTTTCGCTGACATCGTTCGGCTATGGAGTCCCGGCGCATGCGCAGTAGATGCCTTTTGGGACCTTGAAAATTTCAAGTCTCAAAAGGCAAAATCACTGCGCATGCGCCAGGATCAGAGCCAGACGCGCACCCGGTCGGGTAAGTTTTAAAGCTTCGGTCTGTATTTTTTGTGCTTTTTTAAACTTAATAGGCTTATTAAATTACATTTTATTAAAATTAGTTAATATGCTTTTTTTCATTATTTTTTTTTACTTAGGATTTTAATGTTTTTTTGTTTAGCTAACTGTATTCCAGCGGTCTCCCGTCAGGTTAGGCCAGCAACAAAGTAAGCTGGGCAGCTGGGCTTAAGCAAAGAGGGAGGTTACATAAAGAGAGACCACCTCTCCTTTCCCCTCCTTCATCTCTCATATACCTGTCGTTCCAGGGAATGGAGGAACCAAATGTTATCTTGCCTCCAGGCGCCTGGTTTGAACTTATGCCACTGGCTCTGTCAATGTAAAAAATAGGGTTCACATAAATGTGTATGGAGTCATAAGTTCCAGGGGGAGATCTAATACATAAGTAATTGTCTCACCTGCTCCAAAACAATTCCACACAATTGTTGACAAGTGTCCTATTGAAATGACTGTTCTGCCCTACTGCAATGTAGGTAGATACTAAATATGTATTTTCCAGTAATATGCTGTCACCACAACATCACTATTATGCTGTACATACCGGTAAGTCACCAATCAGTGTTTTTTTTCTAAAAATTATTTTAGGGTGTACGTATACTTGAAGTCAATGAAAGTGTTTTCTTATTTGAAGTTGGGCATAGGTTAAAAGAACAACGCTTCACAAAAACATAAAATCCTTTAAATTGTCTTTGGATTTGTGCTCTATTTTTTAATTAATTATGGATTAAGTTGCATGTAAAACATGACTTTGGACAAGGATGGTTTTTTGCTGCCAAGCTCAGGATCAGGTCCTAAGCGTTTGCAATTCTCTGTGTCAGCATATTACAATCTAGCAGGTAAAATCTGCATAAACTCCAGTTATTTTTTAAATGATTTGGAACCAAAATTCAGCCTTTTTTTGTTTTGGTAGTATCCTTCTAGAATGATGGACCGTAGCGTTTTGTTACGTAGATTGCGTACATGTGGTTTTTAAAGACATGTACGCAATCTACGTAACAAAACTCTACGTAGATAGCGTAAAATGGTTACTACGCATGCGTAGTACCTCTGAACGGAAAACTAGGCATGTAAGTTAAAAAAAATCGTGGTTGTGAATCCGGTCCGGTGTATGTGTTATATATAGCATGGACTGTTGTGTAGGAGGACAGACCACTGCTGTGACAATATATTAATACATTATTCAAGGTCAACTTGTAGATTGTAATTGATTGTTGGCATCTCCCTTCTCAGAAAATATAGTTTTGGAATAATCCAGTTAGACATTTACAATAGATCTTTTAAGAAAAATAAAAAAAAACATTAAAATAGCATATAGTGTAAATATGGTCCTCTGTTACTGGGAGGTAATCTGAAATATCCACAATATACTCTGGTTCTTAAAGGTTATACAATGCTGTCCTGATCAGCAAAATAGGAGACTGTCATATTTGCAATGTCTCATTCAGTACAGTTAAAAGATCTGAGCTAATATAATTAACAGAATACAAAGCTGTAGTACAGAGTCCTCTTTATAAATAACAAAATTATTTGTAAATACAACATAAAAAGACATAGGGCTTGATCCAGACTAGCATGGATGCCTGTAAGTGCAGTGTATACATTAACTTTCGCACAGTGCATACCTGAAACAAAAGCACATGAATATATGGTGTTTCGGACCTGAACACAAGTTCTGTGTTTGTTGAGGAGTCATGTCTCCACAAATGAGCCCAAGACAGACCTAAACATTAGCGCAGATAGTCAGCAAAGATCAAACCTTTGTACCAACCACAAAACAGGTCTAAGTCAAGGTAGTCCACTGCTGTATAAGATCTTTATTGTAGCATTTACCCTTGCTATTGCTAAAGGTATGAACATGCTGGATGTGCATTGTGGGGGTAACCTGTCCCATGAAGGTTTTTCATTCAAAGAAAAATATTTTTTTATTTTATTGTATTCTATAGTCATTATAATCACGCTGTTTGCATTTTTTATTAAGATAATACTCCCAAAAAGCATAACCAACATTTCCATTGTAGTGAACTAATCCTGCTGAGGTAGGGAATATATGTGGGAATCTGTCTGTATTGTGCTTGTTGCAGTCATGACTAACCAGGGCCCGGAATTTAACTAGCAGCCTGGTCTTCACAAGAGCCCCTGATAGTTGCGATAGGCTGTCCTAATGTCCCTAGTAGGTCGTAGCCCTGGATGCCACTTCCATCTAATGTGGAAACACCAACACCCAAGAACACAATTAGGGTAAGAGTGGCCACTCCTGAAACCCACAGTGAAAGATAGAAACACACTAAGGATGAGTGGCAAGGTGGATTAAGCAAAGAAAGACCAACAACTAAGACAAGAGATAGCACTCACAGACTCACTGCACAATCACACAGGAGGCAAGGGACCTAAGGGTAAGGATTAAATACAACGTGTGAGCAGGGAACAATACAAGAAAAGTGGTAGGAACCAGGAATGCAAGGAGTCAGGGAAGACTAGGACTGGGGAACTCACATGCACCAGATAAATTACTATTGAGATATTAAAGGCAGGTTAGCCCAGAAGAACGCTATAACCGGCATCATGGTGCTGCATGGTCTGTTCTTAAAAAGTGTTTGCTGACCAGTGATTGGCCAGCAGCCTTCCCATCTGCTGCCCTGATTGGTCACAATCTAGCGACAGCCATGATGCAATATATTGTCATGAGAGTGAGCTCCTTTCTGGGAGAGATTGCAAGGCTGTGCTCCTACATGGCTAATTTGCAGGTCATCACATGTAACATGATGGCATGCAGTGAAGGCGGCACCACTACCGAACCATGGCGCAAAGGGATCGCGGTAACAGGGTAAAGCTTTTCCTTACATGCCACTAGAGTGCATTTGAGCTTGATTTTCCCAAACACACAAGGTGTTTCTTATGTTTGAGTCTGTACCAAGCCCATTGCCAGTAAACCTCATTGTTCCACTAAGCTCCTGCTTTTTTTTTATTTACATATAAAAAAAACAGCAGGTTTGGAAGGATGAAGTTTGTAAGTGGATAGTTTTCTATTAATGCTGGTCCTTCTGGCTTCTTATGTGGTGATGAGGGTAATGCAAATCGTGCAAGGCATGCTGGTCCTTTTTAATTAGCTAGCACTGAACACGAATATAGGTTGATTTTTATCTTTACTTTTCATTAAGTTTTTATTCATTTGCAAGGTCAACATAAGAGGAAAAGTTGTTACAATTTATAGATTGCAGATGAACAGATAAGCATCTTTCTTTCTCGTATTGGTCTAATTGATCACACACAGGGGCTGAGCCAGAGTTTGAAAGTTACAATAGAACAGGTGCAAGTTTACACTTGACAAACCATTTTTTCTTATTTCACCCAAATATTGAAGAGCTTTATTATGAATCTGTAATTTTTAGCTGAACAAGGGAACAGCACCTCTCAACCCACCACCTCAACTTACTATGTTTGCACAGTTAGTTTACATTTGCCTACCCCTGAGGTTAAACGTGGTTTTGTCAAGGTGTTTATTTCATAGCTACCAAAGATCCCAATTCCAGTGTCACAGTGTGATAGTCCCAATTTCAAACAGCTTTTCTTCAGTTATTAATATTTTTATTTTGCCCTCTGCAGCCATGCCAAGGGGTAGAGTTTATGAGGAAATTAGGATGGCTAGAGTTTATGAGCTTGGGCAGAGTGTGTGGGATGGGAAGGACCCGTGCAGATTGAATTATGTTTAGAACATTTATTAAAATCAGACCTCCATAGAAGAAACAGATGTTGTTCGCCGCTGAGAACAGCCCTTTATCAACACCCCATTTTCGAGGACAGAGCTGAAACGAAACTTCCTGCCCCGACGCAAGCAGGCAAGTGCCGATCCCTATTTTCCTAACCCTTATGCTAATCCTTACCATAACCCTCTCTTCCCAGCAGCCTAACCTTAACCTTCCCCTTATCTGATCCATCTCCTCCCTGCAGCCCGGTGGGAGTCCCTGCTACGATGGCTGTCTTTCCAAAGTAGAGACAGACAAAAGTTCTTTTGCAGCTGTCTGTTTCGAATAGCAGACATTTTAGATTTTTTTCTGAATGGGTGAGTATCCTGATCGGCATGCTCACCCATTTATTTTCGGAAGCGCAGCCAGACTCGCCACAAAAGAGGTGAGTACCCTCTCCAGGGACTTTTAGTGTTAGGGGGAGGGTTAGGGTTAGGCTACTAGGAAGGGAGGGTTGGGGCCATAGAAGGGGAGAGTTAGATTCAGGCTGTGGGAAGGGGTGTCTTAGGGTTAGACAATAGCGAAGGGAATATTAGGGTCAGGCTAGGAAAAAGGGAAGGTTAGGGACAGGCTGCGGGGAAGGGAGGGTTTAGGGCAATGGAAGGGGAGGGTTAGGGTTAGAATTAGGGAACGGGTTGGGGTAGTGTTATCCGGCTTTCCTAACAGAGCACCGTGTTCTGTGCTCCGAGGATTGATTGTTAGTCCTCATCAGGGCATAAGCATTCAATATCCCAGCCAGTTCGAAACTGGCTGAAAGAGAACAACCCTATTGAAATAGGGCCGTTCTTAGTCGGGACCCACATCTGTTTGTTGGTTCTCTTTGTCCATCTGTCTTTAAACACCACAAAGCAACCCCAGCAAACTGAGGCATTAAAAAGTTGAGGAATGACCTCACTTATTTTCTTAAAAGAAAAACTGAATAAAAGGATCTCGCATCACACCTTATAAATAGAGCCCCTGTAATGACAGAAGTAATTTGCCGAGGGACCCAAAAGAGAACGGACGTCATCGTCTGCCCCAGTCATCTGATAAAGAGGAGCTGGAGCCTATCATTGCCGGTCAAGAAAGAAGACTTCAAAACTGAGAGTATTATTAATAAGTTGTAATATTTTAAAAGGAAAAATATGAAGCCTCCATTTATATTGCTTGATAATGTTTATAATATTTTGTAACAAACAGAGGGACCATTTAATTTAATTTAATTTAATAATTGAAGGGTCCATATAATTTACTTTAATTAACAGAGGGGCACATAATTTACATTAATTAAGGAGAACCATATAATTTAATTTAATCAACAGAGGGGCCATATAATTTACTTTCATTAATGGAGGGCCATAAAATTTACTTTAATCAACGGGGGTCCATATAATATAATTTAATTTATTCAATGGGGGGCCATAAAATTTATTTTCCTTAACAGAGGGGTCATATAATTTAATTTTATTAACGGAGGGGCAATATAATTTAATTTAATTAACGAAGGGGCAATATTATGTATTTTAAGTAATGGAGGGGCTATATTATGTATTTTCAGTAACAAAGGTGCAATCTCATTTAGATTAAAGAACGGAGGGCACATATTCTCTAGATGATTTTATGGAGGGGCTTTTTTTGTTTTTACAGTAATGAAGGACATTATGGATGCAGCAGCATGTCATTAATTCTTGGTTAACACAGACTTGCCGCAGTTTAACACAAACATGCCGTAGATGAATCGACAGACATCACTGTAGTTTAAAAATCACTGTGGAAAATCTCCCCATAGTAAATACGACGATTTACAAAAAATCTCCATCGAATTTTAGGAGCAATTAAAATCACACATTAGTAAATCTGGACCAAGATGTTGGACAGAAAGCAAAAAATATTTATCACAAACTAAACATGAGCATTCCTTTAGTCTCTGTCAAGAATACAGTGCTGCGGCTTATACTGGAATAGTTTCAAATCTCACCCCTGCTACGAATTTAAATTTCTCATATATCGAAACAGAAATGGAGCCATGTAGTCAATTACAGAAATTAAAAAGAATCAGTATCAATATTATGTATTGATTCTATCCACATCTTCGGGTTTCATTATAGAAGAAAACCATAGTTTAGTGTTTGGACAAAAGATGAATGTTATGGACTATTCCCAAAAGATAGTGATTATTTTTATAAAGCTGACACATATAAATACCAAATAAAGTATCCCTGCCAATTTGGGTTT
>WWET01001492.1:176651-214017 GCA_011038615.1 Limnodynastes dumerilii
AAATGAGTGCAGTGTAATTTTTGCCTTTTTGTTTATTTATAGGAAGAAATTGTTTTCATAGAGTATGTAATTATGTAATGTTAAAAAAAAAACATGTATTTTAAATAGCTTGATTTCAATAATCAGATAACAAATGATTATATTGTTAATGCAGAAGAATTTATTGGAGTATTTTTTAATAGTGTTATTTAACTAATACATATACAATGATAAGTAGAATCCAACTGGTTGTTATTAGCAATGGTTGCACTTTAGCTCATTAGCTATACCCCATTATTTATAATGAATTGTTATTAGTGACAATGAATGAAGATATGACAACAATTAGGCAAAAATTATAACAATGCAGGAAAATAATCAACAAACCCTTTTATTTGTTTCAGATGTGTTATAAAATGCTCTGATCAGATGTGTGTTATTAAGCTCTCACCATTAAAATGAATTAACCCTTTAAAGCCAGAGTTTTCGTGCATTCATGTGTGGATATTAAATTGAGAAAAGAGGTGTTTAACTCCGTTATCAGTCTGCAACAGCCGTAGGCTCATTTATGGATGTCTCTATTTAGAAACACAGCCATTTAAAAACAAAAAAAAAAATGTGTTTACAGGTTAGTATGCCAATTGGCCCCCTACTTACCCATTACTTTTTCGGAAGCCGTCCGGCGACTTTTAGGGTTAGGCTTTGGGGAAGAGAGGGTTAGGGTCATGAAAGGGGAGGGTTAAGGTTAGAGTAATGGAAGGGGAGGGGAGGGTTAGGATTAGAGTCAGCCTGCAAGCAGAGGAGTCTAGGTTTGAAGGGAGGGTTAGAGTAATGGAAGGGGAGGATTAGGGAAAGGGTTGGGGTAAAATTTAGACTTACCACTCAGAGCTCAGTCTTCGGTGGTCCAGGGATCAATTTCTTTGTTTCTTCGAGGCAAAAGCAATCGATTTCATAGCTAGTTTGAAACTGGCTGGGAGAGAACGGCCCTTTTAAAATAGGGCAGTTCTTAGCAGTGACCCACACCCGTTTAACTCATTTAAAAAGACGCAATAGCTGTCTAAGGTACCTGTGCTTCTGTGAGAACCCCACACCATGTCAGGAGATGGAGCAAGTCATAGGCACAGGTAATTTTCTATAGGGCAATAGCGCTATATGTAAGAAAAGCTGATCTACACATGGGAAAAATATAAAACTGAAAATGTGTGATTCATTCTAAGACTCAATTTTAAATGTTTATCCAACATTATATTACTTCATTCAACCATGTACAAACAATATAATACACGCTGTAGTTATTTGAGCTTTAGCAATCAAGGAGGGTAACTCTGTCAAGGAAACACAGTTGGAGCTATAGCCCATTTTCATATAAGAAAAACATTGGAATTATTGCCCAACATTGCAGAATTATTTATTAGTCTATTACTTATTTATAGGTTTTTATAAAGCAACATAATAGATGTCACTATAGAAACAATATCACAGAACGATAAACAATATCACAGAAGCTGAAGAATAACTCACAAGAAAACGTGGACAATTTAAGAGTTTTCTAAGCGACTATTTTGGTTTATACGTTGTGATGACATATGTATGTTTGTGTCACTAGACATATCATGCAGGTTGCTTTGGATAAACTTGGGGATTGATCCCACAAAGCTTTCCATGTGTCTGAATATGTGAATATGTAAAAGGACTCTTGGATGTTTATTTTAGTGCCACAAATTTTACAGAGAACATATTTTGATTCACATCAGTCACTGTCCCATTGCAGCTACACTCTAGTACATACATAAACGCACACTAGAGGTAATTGAGTCAGCAGTGTGGGAGGAAACTTTATGAAGTGTGGGAGGAAACTGGAGTCTCTGGAATAACCCCACACAGACACAGGGAGAACATACAAACTCCACGCAGATAAGGCCTTGTGACAAGTGATAATACACAACTATATATAGAATACAAGATTCTTAGTTTAAATATGGTCCATTGGTTTGCAACTCTAGTTTTACATGTATGTGCCAAGATTGTTTGAGTGTGTGGATGTGCATTACAAGATGGGAACTCTCTAGGCACCTCATTTGTCCTGTGGCCTACCGGAAAAGTCCCATGTAAGGTCTATAAGGTCTGTATTGTTGTGTTCAAATTGCAGTTCTAAAGCTGAACAAATGGAGAAAAGCCAGGTTCTTCCCCACCTGCTGCATATTACAGACATGCCATCCCCAGTAAATGATGAGGGCAACGCTGGGAAGAATGGGTAAATCCTTGTATCAGAGGAATTATTGGTTTCTCCAATGCTTAGGGCTTATTTGATCCCAAACTGCAAAGAGAGAAATATGAAGCTCTTTTCTTCAATATTCCTTTCTCTGTGTATAATTAACAGACTTATGTACCACAGGAGCACTACACCTCTAATAAATGTCCTATTCTGCCTTGACATTTAACCTGCACTTAATTTCACAGCAGTTCCTCCCATTTTTAATAATGATGTACTTACACTCCCATTGCCTCTGTCTAGCTTCTCTCCACTCTTGTTATTGCCATCCATTGCAGTGTCCTAACTTTTATGGTGTAATATGGAAAAATAAATATCTAGTATGTATTATGTAGTGATACACACATGCATGTAATGCATTTCTATTTATACACAGAATGTATTTGTTACAAGAACAAGAGAAAGATTTCCTGTAAAGAATTTCTTATCTAGAAACACTGTACACAGTTAATGAAAATAAAAGTGAGCTGAACCTGTGTCTAAGTAAAGCAAGAAGTCTGATTCAAAGTCTACAATGTGTTCTATCAGCATCTGTCAGCAGACAATAGGAGGCTGTCTACAAATGAATGTCCCATTGTTTGATGACATCACCTCTACTGACAGCTCATCTCAGCTTATATTTCCAGTTCCATTGCACAGTCAGTTACATAAGATGTTCTAGTGGATTTAATGACATAAACCAACACTGCACATGTAGATGAGACACTTGGCTTTATTTTTTTAGATTAATACTTTCAAATGACAAGTTAGACTAAATTATGTAGATAACCTGGTGGTAGCCACAGGGTCACCTTCATAACAGCACAAGGAGATTCAGCAAGCACATGTATAAAATGATGTTAGCAGGGAGAATGTTACGACTCTGCTTAGCTAAGGCGATGTAGTTTCAGAGAAAAACAATGTCATGGGCTTAAATAAAAGGAACAGCAGAGTGCAAAATAATGTTTACATGGAGTTCTAAAATGAGGTACATGACCTTTAATGACATTAATTTAAGTAAACGCTTGGGTGTTAAAATTTGCAGTGTTTAAATTACAATTTATAATAAAGTTCTGCTTTTGGTCACCATTATTAAAGAGTATATACTGTATTTTTTAATTCAGAAACTCATAAAGATGATTTGATAAACATAAAAACTTTATAACTAACATATGCTTGCAGTAATAGCAGTGTTATTTATGCTATTTTTTTTCTTGTCAATCTTTTTATAATAAACCAAAGAGCAGTAAATATTGAGCACTGCTGTCTGTCACAAATCCAGATATTATGGTTTATTTAGCAACAGAGGCTTAGGCATCAAGCATACTGGCTTATTAAGTAAGATAACACATGAAGGGATAAACAAACAAGTGCTAGTTACGACTCTGCTCTGCTTAGCCGATGTAGTTTCAGAGAAAAACAACGGACCAGATTCAGAATTAAGAACGTCTGGTAACTTACGCACGCAAAATGCGTAGGTGGAGTGATTTCTATTCAGGGTGCATGTGCAGACCATGGAGATATGAAGCGTAATTCGAAAGATGTGTAAGTAATTTCCGCACGTCAAAAAATCCGCTCGCACATAAAAGATCGGACGGATTATTAATTAGTAGGCGTCAAGCGTAATGTAAATAGCAAAAAATAGGTGTGGTAATGCAGAAAACGTGCGGTTATATATGCAAACGTTTAACTTCCGTCACATATACGCACGCTAATGATAAGGCTGCTTTCACAACACAGAAGTGTTCCGAAATGTATTCATTTTGCAAAACGTACTTATTTTGTATGAACGTACGGATCTATTACGAATGCTCTTAATTCTGAATACGGTCCAACGTCATGGGGTTAAATAAAAGGAACAGCAGAGTGCAGAATAATGTTTACATGGAGTTCTAAAATGAGGTAGATGACCTTTAATGACGTTAATTTAAGTAAACGTCCCAGTGGGATTTCAAAGCTTGGGTGGTAAAATGTGCAGTGTTTAAATTACAATTTATAATAAAGTTCTGCTTTTGGTCACCTTTATTATAGAGTATATACTGTATTTTTCAATTCAGAAACTCATACAGATGATTTGATAAACATAAAAACTTTATAACTAACATATGCTTGCAGTAATAGCAGTGTTAGTTATGCTATTTTTTTTTCTTGTCAATCTTTTTATAATAAACCAAAGAGCAGTAAATATTGAGCACTGCTGTCTGTCACAAATCCAGATATTATGGTTTATTTAGCAACAGAGGCTTAGGCATCAGGAATACTGGCTTATTAAGTAAGATAACACATGAAGGGATAAACAAACAAGTGCTAGAATACTCCACTAGGTACACAGGTAAGCGTGGTACAAGTATATAGCTTTGGCGACTGCAGACTGAAAACAATTTGGGATTGCAGTAAGGGGCAATAGCAATTGCATACAGGATTTGCAGACAGTGGTAATTCCACACTGAAGATAGCAGGATTTGCAGGCTTGAAGCCAGAGGCAGAAGTAGCAAGTTGTAGGCCCAGGCGCAAAAAATATGCTATGGTCCTGATGATATCCCAAGTAACCTGGTGAGGCGCTTCAGAGGTGCAGTGATGACAACTGTGGGCCCTTGTATCAGATCAGCATGGGCCCCTGTGCAGCTGCACCTGTTGCACCAATGGTAGTTCCGCCCCTGCTTGAAGCAATAGAGATCGCACACTGGAATTAGCAGGCTCTGCAGGTTGTGTGAGTTCTAACTCACCCAGGAAGGCAGGCTTGGATCTCACAGACAAATGCAGGCTTGGAAGCTTCAGGAAATCCCAGATTCATCATGCAGGTTAAGCTGTGAAAAGGACAACATCAAGAATAGACTACATTGACATCAATGAACCAGCAGGGAGAAACTGGTTACTATGCAGAGGGTGCAGCTGACTGGAATCAGGGGTAATTAGCCAGGAAACTGTACAGTGGTAGAGCTTGGAACAACACTCTAGCACCATAATGAGACAAGTGACCTCTCTGGCAGACCTTGGAAATGCAAGGAACATACAGAGTTGAGACACTGTTATGTTGACAAAATCCCTATTTCAACGCATATTTGGCATTCACAATAGGAAAGGAATTAAGAGAGGGTAGATACAGTTTCATGGGCTTCTGGGAAACCATTTGCAATGATAGTGGACAAATAGTGGCATCCCATTGAGCCATTAAACCTAATACTTGGGTTTACAATCTTCAGATATTACTTAAAGCCAGCTAATATTTTACCAATGGGTGTAAAGGGTGTATATAAATCATTTCTGTGCCCTATACACTATTTGGGGTAGCAGGTTTGAATACAGGGGAGGAATATGACCTTACTAAGCTTTGCTTAAGAACCATCAAGTTTCATTTACAATCCATTGAGATTTTATGCTGACATCCCAAGACCTGAAAATGCTAATAATTTTCTTCTTAGCTCTGTAAGATAAAACAGAGCTTGTGCAAGGACAATAAAGAATGGCTGACAAGTTAGAATTGCTCTTCTTTAGCCAGGTTCAGAGACAATGCATTTGCCACCCAGAAAGTCCTATCTTGAGAGATAATGGTTTAAATGAAAGATTAAAGACTGAGAAAGACATTCAGATCCTTGCTGTAGCCAGCAATTGCACAGATGATGTCATTGCAAAACTAGGTATTATCAAGCAGCAGATTACTGTCTAGGTGATAAATACTACAGTCAGTTCCTTGCTGGCATCACCTTTTCTTCAAGAACATAATATCCAGCCCATTAATATTTCTGTCACATGAATATAACTGCTGCCGTTCCCTTTGTGGCATTCTAGAATGTGCTCATAAAAAATATAACACTTCACACAGATTACTAAAAATAAAGCCATATAAGCTATTTTTATTATTGTTGTCATTTAGAAGACCGAATCGGGCTCTAAGTTATCACACAAGTAGTACTGTGTTCATACAGTATCTTGAATCAAGGCTGATTATTATGTGTTATTATAAATGTTATGCCTAAACGATGGACAAACATATTAACCTACAAAGTAGGTTAGAAAATCCTGATGCTAGTATACTAGATATCATTTGCAAGCATCAAACAATAGATATGTGCACACACGCACATAAACACACACAAATACTTATATACACACATACACAAACACATACATATACTCACACACAAACACTAGCTATGTGTAGATGAAATAGAACTGAAGGCAAAATTGGAAGGCTATTTGGGGTGTATTTGGAGTATATAAAAAGTTAATAGTGTAGGTAAAAGTAGAGAAACTAAATTGTGAAGTAATTAGGATTCAATAGGAAAACAAGGAGACGCTGGGTAGAATAATTAGTTTTATAAGGAGATGGGTTTTTTTTATTTGTTGCTTTGTTTCCATTTTCTGAAGTTACTTTACTTAAGAGTAGAGCACGGTACCCAGATAATTGGGAAGGAGGAAGTGATAGCTCTCCCTGTCATAATTTAATCTAGTTGTGTTTTAGCTGAAGTCTTTAGTGCTTTATTGCTACACTACAAATTTTCTTAACAATTTCAATCAAACCGTGTCTTTATATACTGTATGTCTTTATTCATTTATATAGCATATTTTGGTAAAGTTCTTATTCTGTTTCAAGCATATGTCATCTCCCTATACAACACATGTTGACAGATTGAAAAGTGGGCGTACATTTTGAAGGGCGCTTGGAAAGCTACAGAACGAGTACAGTTTGTACCTTTTTGACCTCTAAAGGTTGCAATGAATTTAAACGAACAATACAATAATAGCTTTTGTGAAGCATTTCATGGCACAGGCATGTTGCTTGACAAAAGTCAGACATTTATATGTAAAAAGTTTATTCCTCGATATATACTGTGCTGTTATACTGGAATTGCATGAAATTGATGCAATGTGTCATTAAATGCGTAGACCTTTCCATTAGACAGTTTATAATAAGTTCCCCTGGGAATTAAATGCTTCTGCTCACATGGAGTACAATATGTGTCTTGCCTAATACATTGCATGACATTTCTGCAACTCCACAGTTCTGTATTTAACAACAATGTATTTTTTTGAATATGTGGTATTAATGTCTACCTTTATAATATACATTATAAGAACTGTCTGTTTCTCTGCTGATTTACTTGTAACTTACTCAAGACAGAAATATACATTGCATGTGTAGCAAAGTTTCCATCAGTTTAGTGGAACAATAGCTACATGTTTTCTCAGCAAATGAGGAACACCTGGGGCCAGATTTACTAAGCTGTGGGTTTTCAAACAGTGGAGAGTTTGCCCATAGCAACCAATCAGATTTTAGATCTTATTTAACTATTGCATTCTAGAGAATGTCAGCTAGAATCTGATTGGTAAAAACAGGGGTGGGGTTAGGACCCGGATGAGTGAGTTAGGTGCGGTTCTGTCCACACCTAACTCACTCTCAAGTCTGAATAAGGACCAATATCTGTACAATATATGTACGGTGTGTAAATATAATAACTTATACTTAGTTATATTTCAACCAGTAATCAAAACTACTACTATTCTACTTTCCAATTTCAATGTCATTTTTAATTTAAGCATTGAATTTCTATTATCACAATATATGTAATAATTTGTGTTCTGCATTCCCTGTGTCCTGTCCTTTGAATAAACTGTTGTAGGGTTAAAGATGTACTATCTGCAATAGAGGTAAACTAGGTTGGAGTAAATTAATAGCATAAATATTAATGGCATGAGATAAACACTATGCATGTTATTAGAAAGGAATTGATTGTAAATGGAATCAAAACTCTTAAGGCACAGTTGATTTTTTTTGTACATATATTATAGCAATTAGAAGATCTGTAGGTTCATTAAAAAGGGGATTGTTTTCTTTTGTAATATATTAAAGGATAATTATACAAGAGCACAAGGAGTACTATTAATAGCAGGAGCACAGTGCAGCCTAGTCCCTTCTAAACACAGTATGGTACAAGCTGCTGAGCATGTGTTTAGTTTATCCTGCTTGGGATATGCAGTATATACATACATATATTTACATGTAAACGCACTGTTAGATGTCTCATTGGCTCACATCTAAAACTCTGCCAACTCTGTGGTCAGAGATTTGACTGCAGAGTTGTGTTGCCGGATCGTAGTGTGACGGAAATGGGAATGCTGCAGAACTGAAGATTGTACATAAGGGCTTAAACAAGCCCTTATTATATAATTTACATACCTCCCCCCCTTTCACTATGTGTAGAAACTGTACACATCTCACCCCACCAAAGCCTGAATCCTGATAACCCTGGTCCATTCTGGAAGTCTGCTATTCAGGGCCGGTGGTAGGGTGAAGTCCTCTAAGCCTGCACCTGGGCAATGCTCCTCTCTGTCTGTGCTCCCTGTTAAAAGTGAGTGGAGCTTCCGGAAGCAGGGGGCCCACTGAGAATTTCCCCGGTGGGCTAGCCTGATGCTGTGCCGCCACCAGGTCTGCCACCCTAGGTGATCGCCTAGAGGTAGCGCCAGCTCTGTTGCTACATGTGCATGTACAGTAACAGAATGCGGATGTCTTCTACTGAAACTGTCCATGTGCCTTCACTTCAATCCATTGCTTTTAAATTTGGATGGGTCGCAATGTGTCCCTATAAGGTAGTACAGAAGCAATCTCATTAGAGAGCATATGAAATAAGGGGAAATTGGTTTCTGGATCCGGCTCAGTGGTGTAACTATCGTGGGTGCCACCCCCCATCCTGCACTCACAAAACTCTAAGCATGCTGTCAGAGTCTAAGACAGTCTGAGACAGCATTTAGCACTAGATGACAGCTACTAGCAATGCGCTAGATCCTGACCATGGCACGCTTTACGTGCGTGAGGGGGTCAGTAAGTACACTTACGTGTCCAGATTCCTACCTTAACCTTAAGGCCGCAGATCTAGTCATAACGGGGCTTCCATGCCCCCCACCCTCAATTCAAATGTCTATCTATGGCGGAGATACAACAAGAGTAAATTAGGGGTCAGCCCCTTTTGCATACTGGCAATCGTATGTAATATGCGCACATGTCCCTTGTCGTTACTAGTTCAGGATCTGGGCCAATGTATTTATACACAGTCATACCCGGGGAGCTGAGCGCTGCTTTCAGCTACAGCTTCTGACAGTTTGCCTGCACATGTGTGGAGTGGTCGTCAGTCAATGAGCACACTATACACATCCAGACATGTACATCCAGACTGCCTTTTTGCTATGGGACACGAGCCAACCAACTTAAGCCTCTGCCACGGTCCCCAGTTATGAATAAAAACTACCAGTGGTGACGGAGCTTAATGGAAAGATGGCGAATTATTCATAAATAGGGTCCTACAAATGAAAGAAAAGAATAATAGTAGGTAGTAGGAAAATAAAACCTGCTTTCATTTAAGATTTTATATATATTATGGCTCTAACATACTGTTAAATAGAAAACCAAACACGTCTTTTTATTTACTCGTAAGCCCAATATAATCCATTATTGAAAAACATATAATCAAGAGACGCTGTTATTTAAGATTAACTTAAACTACCGTCTTAAGTATTTGTTGCCAGCAGAACCTTGACGCACAGCACAACCTTGCAATGACAGAGGAATACAAATGTGAGCAGTGGATACAGAACGACGTTGAAAAAAAAATAAAAAAATCTTTCTGGAGGGATGGATAGATGATAGCAGTCCCTGAGCTGCATGAGACGGGCAGAGAAAACAATGACAAGGTTTAGAGAAGTAAAAGTAAGATGGTGAGAGACAGGATGCTGCTGTTTGTCAGGTCAGAGGGTGAGTGTGAATGTGAGAAGTCTACTGGATAGCACACATTTGCCAGATTTTACTAACTGACAGGTTCTGCACACAACTGGTATTATCCAGACAATATAACAAGTCCCAAACGATCAAGAGTGCAGTTATATTTCCAAAGGGGAATATAAACAGACAGTTTCAAACGCAAGATAGAATAAGGACATGTAAATGCATTCATTCATTTTTATTTTTGTCTTATATATGCAAAGCCACAAATTGCCTTTTTTAAACACTAACATTACCAGCACAAGGGTAATTAGGAAATCCTGCAATGGGAGTCATTTGTAAAGGAGACCCCAGAAGACGCTACAGTAGCTTAAGATATAAAAATCAATGTTAAATCCCAATGGTAATTGTTTCTGGTCATGCGTAAAAGACAGTAATCTATATTGCCTGGAACCTAGAGACCCATTATCCACACTGGCATGATTTAGTATTGGGAGGTAGGTCACTGTAAATTAGAGGTTAAAACAAGCAGGTGTTGTAGGGCAGTTCTAATTAGGTCCATGCTGAATACATTCGTTATTATTCTCACATTCTGTGAGTCTTCTATATACTAAGATACACTTGTGAAAAGATGTAAAATAGTTACATGTAAATGTAATATAAACCATCGCCAATGTAGGTAACATTGTATGAAATAGATCATGCCTGATTATTGATTATTACTGACGGCAAAGCCATTTCTCTCCAGCACTTGCATGTACATTGCAAAGCATGCTGGGATGGTGCTCTCTCTTGCTATCCATGAAATGATTACAGATTGTGATAGTGGCCCGTATTCAGAGTACCAGACGTATAACATATACATCCGGTGTTTAGCGATTTTTACTACTGCGCATGCATAGTCATTTTTTAACGTAATCTACGTATCTTTTTCTTACATAGATTACGTAAAGGCAGTCTTTCAGACCGCATTTATGCAATCTACGTAACAAAAAAATACGTGGATTACTTTAAAAAAAATGACTACGCATGCGCAGTAGTAAAAATCGCTAAACACCGGATGTATATGTTATACGTCTGGTACTCTGAATACGGGCCACTATCACAATCTGTAATCATTTCATGGATAGCAAGAGAGAGCACCATCCCAGCATGCTTTGCAATGTACATGCAAGTGCTGGAGAGAAATGGCTTTGCCGTCAGTAATAATCAATAATCAGGCATGATCTATTTCATACAATGTTACCTACATTGGCGATGGTTTATATTACATTTACATGTAACTATTTTACATCTTTTCACAAGTGTATCTTAGTATATAGAAGACTCACAGAATGTGAGAATAATAACGAATGTATTCAGCATGGACCTAATTAGAACTGCCCTACAACACCTGCTTGTTTTAACCTCTAATTTACAGTGACCTACCTCCCAATACTAAATCATGCCAGTGTGGATAATGGGTCTCTAGGTTCCAGGCAATATAGATTACTGTCTTTTACGCATGACCAGAAACAATTACCATTGGGATTTAACATTGATTTTTATATCTTAAGCTACTGTAGCGTCTTCTGGGGTCTCCTTTACAAATGACTCCCATTGCAGGATTTCCTAATTACCCTTGTGCTGGTAATGTTAGTGTTTAAAAAAGGCAATTTGTGGCTTTGCATATATAAGACAAAAATAAAAATGAATGAATGCATTTACATGTCCTTATTCTATCTTGCGTTTGAAACTGTCTGTTTATATTCCCCTTTGGAAATATAACTGCACTCTTGATCGTTTGGGACTTGTTATATTGTCTGGATAATACCAGTTGTGTGCAGAACCTGTCAGTTAGTAAAATCTGGCAAATGTGTGCTATCCAGTAGACTTCTCACATTCACACTCACCCTCTGACCTGACAAACAGCAGCATCCTGTCTCTCACCATCTTACTTTTACTTCTCTAAACCTTGTCATTGTTTTCTCTGCCCGTCTCATGCAGCTCAGGGACTGCTATCATCTATCCATCCCTCCAGAAAGATTTTTTTATTTTTTTTTCAACGTCGTTCTGTATCCACTGCTCACATTTGTATTCCTCTGTCATTGCAAGGTTGTGCTGTGCGTCAAGGTTCTGCTGGCAACAAATACTTAAGACGGTAGTTTAAGTTAATCTTAAATAACAGCGTCTCTTGATTATATGTTTTTCAATAATGGATTATATTGGGCTTACGAGTAAATAAAAAGACGTGTTTGGTTTTCTATTTAACAGTATGTTAGAGCCATAATATATATAAAATCTTAAATGAAAGCAGGTTTTATTTTCCTACTACCTACTATTATTCTTTTCTTTCATTTGTAGGACCCTATTTATGATGAATAATTCGCCATCTTTCCATTAAACTCCATCACCACTGGTAGTGTCAGAGGCTTAAGTTGGTTGGCTCGTGTCCCATAGCAAAAAGGCAGGGCCTGAGTCTGGATGTACATGTCTCTTACTGGTGGGTGTATAGTGTGCTCAGTGACTGAAGTCCACTCCACACATGTGCAGGCAAACTGTCAGAAGCTGTAGCTGAAAGCAGCGCTCAGCTCCCCGGGTATGACTGTGTATAAATACATTGGCCCAGATCCTGAACTAGTAACGACAAGGGACATGTGCGCATATTACATACGATTGCCAGTATGCAAAAGGGGCTGACCCCTAATTTACTCTTGTTGTATCTCCGCCATAGATAGACATTTGAATTGAGGGTGGGGGGCATGGAAGCCCCGTTATGACTAGATCTGCGGCCTTAAGGTTAAGGTAGGAATCTGGACACGTAAGTGTACTTACTGACCCCCTCACGCACGTAAAGCGTGCCATGGTCAGGATCTAGCGCATTGCTAGTAGCTGTCATCTAGTGCTAAATGCTGTCTCAGACTGTCTTAGACTCTGACAGCATGCTTAGAGTTTTGTGAGTGCAGGATGGGGGGTGGCACCCACGATAGTTACACCACTGAGCCGGATCCAGAAACCAATTTCCCCTTATTTCATATGCTCTCTAATGAGATTGCTTCTGTACTACCTTATAGGGACACATTGCGACCCATCCAAATTTAAAAGCAATGGATTGAAGTGAAGGCACATGGACAGTTTCAGTAGAAGACATCCGCATTCTGTTACTGTACATGCACATGTAGCAACAGAGCTGGCGCTACCTCTAGGCGATCACCTAGGGTGGCAGACCTGGTGGCGGCACAGCATCAGGCTAGCCCACCGGGGAAATTCTCAGTGGGCCCCCTGCTTCCGGAAGCTCCACTCACTTTTAACAGGGAGCACAGACAGAGAGGAGCATTGCCCAGGTGCAGGCTTAGAGGACTTCACCCTACCACCGGCCCTGAATAGCAGACTTCCAGAATGGACCAGGGTTATCAGGATTCAGGCTTTGGTGGGGTGAGATGTGTACAGTTTATACACATAGTGAAAGGGGGGAGGTATGTAAATTATATAATAAGGGCTTGTTTAAGCCCTTATGTACAATCTTCAGTTCTGCAGCATTCCCATTTCCGTCACACTACGATCCGGCAACACAACTCTGCAGTCAAATCTCTGACCACAGAGTTGGCAGAGTTTTAGATGTGAGCCAATGAGACATCTAACAGTGCGTTTACATGTAAATATATGTATGTATATACTGCATATCCCAAGCAGGATAAACTAAACACATGCTCAGCAGCTTGTACCATACTGTGTTTAGAAGGGACTAGGCTGCACTGTGCTCCTGCTATTAATAGTACTCCTTGTGCTCTTGTATAATTATCCTTTAATATATTACAAAAGAAAACAATCCCCTTTTTAATGAACCTACAGATCTTCTAATTGCTATAATATATGTACAAAAAAAATCAACTGTGCCTTAAGAGTTTTGATTCCATTTACAATCAATTCCTTTCTAATAACATGCATAGTGTTTATCTCATGCCATTAATATTTATGCTATTAATTTACTCCAACCTAGTTTACCTCTATTGCAGATAGTACATCTTTAACCCTACAACAGTTTATTCAAAGGACAGGACACAGGGAATGCAGAACACAAATTATTACATATATTGTGATAATAGAAATTCAATGCTTAAATTAAAAATGACATTGAAATTGGAAAGTAGAATAGTAGTAGTTTTGATTACTGGTTCAAATATAACTAAGTATAAGTTATTATATTTACACACCGTACATATATTGTACAGATATTGGTCCTTATTCAGACTTGAGAGTGAGTTAGGTGTGGACAGAACCGCACCTAACTCACTCATCCGGGTCCTAACCCCACCCCTGTTTTTAGGTACCTTATGGAATTTAAGAGTGCCATAGGGCTACCTTAATTAACCGTGCGTAGTTTCCTTCTTAATAATGCACAGACAATGCCTCTCCCTACCCTCCCCGGCTAATCTAAATCCCCCCTCCCACTTCTAACTAAACTCTCCGAGGCAGCATTAACACACCTCCTTCATCTTAGATTGTGTAAATGACCTACTATGCATGCGTGGTAGGTCATTTCGGTAGATTCCGCACTTAAAAAGCAGGAGCAGGAGAACAATACCTATGGTTCACTGTGCAATTTTCCCTTCAATTCACCTTGGGCGTAACCTGAATGCACCTATTGTTTAGATGGAAGCGCAATGGGATACTGCTCTGCACATGTGCAGAATGGGAGCAAGTACAGAAAGATGGAAGCAGAGCTGCCCATCCGCCTATGTCTACTTCTGTGTGTTCTGTGCTAGTGGAACAAGGGAGTTCCGCTATATTTAAATTAGTAAGATGTCGGTATAGCGCTGCTGCAAATCTTTACACCAGCTCAGGGGGTGATGTAAATGTAAAACATCCTGTATTTATATCAGGATTGGCAAATCTCCCAAAAGCCCGGAACCCCTATCAATCTCTATTGTAATCCTAGAGTTACTAAGTTACTAGTACTAGATCACACCAGGTAGCATGAAAAGGGGATCGCAGAGCCCATGTTTATTGTTACAATAGTTAAAAACCGAACAGTCAACAATAAACAAGAGTATAGACAAACAGTAACAAATACAATACCAAACAATTCACCGACATGGTGACGGAAAAAGGCAGTGTAGCAGCTAACGATGACTTAAGCTATACCAATAGCTAGCAGTTAATTCAGATGGGGCAGTAACCACACACCAAGCGCTGCGTTCTGTTAAACCAAAATGGGGGCATCTACCACCCCACTTGCATAGAACGCCGCGCCACCGCCCTTGAAATTTGACGGGGTGCTCCTAATTATTAACTGGACCCGTGCCCACCCATTAAACGAAACCCCAGTGCCGCGGGTGTTACCACCGCGACCAAACCAATTACGTGGCTAAGGGAGAAAACGCCTGCCGGGCTGTGTAAAACCTAGCCCCCAGACTAATAAAGTAGCTAAACACTGCCTTCCCGCTATTCCCGGGCTAAACATCCATGTGAGTAAAAAAAACCCCGCTATGCAGGCCTGAACCAAAGAGAAGATGATGGAGAGTGCCGAGGGCTTATAAAACCTCCCCTAAAAGGACCACCCCTCTGCTATCATTGGACCCCTCTTGCCATAACATTAAAACAATTAAACAACCCAATTAGGCCTATGCATTTCCCAGCCCAGGGTTTAACTGCCTTTGGGTCAAAATGCTTTAACCCTCAGTTATCTTTTCTTCCCTTTGAGATCTCCCAAAGGGAAGAAACAAAAGTTAGGCAACCCTGATTTATATTCACTGATATTTAACTGGCCTTGTTAATAGTTTAAACAGAGCTCTGTACATGTTTAAAGTTCATTCTTAAAACAATTATTGAACTTAAAATACAACATAGTGATTTTTTTAAGCTTGAGTAGCAGTGTGTTTATGCACATTCTACTAAGTCATTATTTAAAAGAGTCCGCTAAATGTTGTTAGGTCTTTAATTTGAATGTAAATTTACATTTGCTGCGTTATACCAACTATCTCATCTGAGTATAAGCATCAATTTCCATGTTTCAAACAGATGTACCTATTCTGTATATCCTAACCTAGCTCTGGACAGGATGCATGTTGCTTGAGCAGCGTATTTGTGCATCTGCTGCTCAAAAACTCTGGATCAAATCCCTACTGTTTACATTTTTCCACAATCACAGCCTATATTATGATGAAGTTACAGCTATGTTGTTGTTGTTGTTTTTTTTAAGAAATGCTTCCTGTAAAGAATAAGATTATTTATATTTAAGAAGGTTTTAACTGTAGCATTCTCAGTTTATATCAACATATTATTATACAGTGTTAGAGATAATTATTATTGTTACTACAGATGGTGGGGATGATCCAGAGATAGGAGCAATTATTGAAAAATGTGCAAATCTGAACCCGGACAAACCATGTTACACTGTGAAGGGTGTTAATTAATTTAGGTATTTTTTGCATGCACAGAAAACACTAACAGATTTCACTTATTGCAGAGAAATACTGAACAGCTTTAATCTTAAACTGTAAATTAGAGTTGAACTACAAAACATCACATCTCATCTCATTCTGTTTACATACTTAAAATGTGTATTTTAGAAAATGGCCCCATTACAAAAATCATGCCGCAGACCTGTCGCCAGACACGATGGTTCCTGACACACCAACAGTTCCTGTCGCTCTGACGACTGGTCAGGTTAGTGCAAGGGAGGGCATGTGGTTGGATGGGAGAAGGGTAGACATAGGGTTAGGCTGTTGGAAGGGGATGGAGCCTAGAAGGGGAGACTTAGGGTTAGAAGGGAAGGTTAGGGTAATGGAAGGGGAGGGTTAGAGTAAGAATTAGCATAAGGATTGGGGTTGGGAAATAGGGAGCGGCACTTACCTGTCTGCAGCAGGGCAGGAAATTTCATACAAGCTCCTTCATCACAAAAAAGAACCAAGGACCCCATAGGGCCGCAGGGCCATAAACGGCAGGCAGGTGCCCATAGAACACAGCAGGCAGACAGGGGTTAAGTTTAGTAGAGGGGGGGGATAGGGTAGGAATAGGGGAGGGGATAGTTGGGAAAAGGGGGTGGTTAGGGCTTAAATAGGGATAGCAGACTAGGGGGTGGGCACTCGTCGAGAGGATTCACCCACCCTCCCTCCCATAAAGTTTAAGTTTTTGTGTTAACCTTTTTTCTTCACAGACGGAACATGGCGGAGCGGTAGCGGTTGAGGGGTCAGTAATAAGGTATGGCGCATGGAGAGGAGTCTGTGGGGAAAGGGAGGGGGAGCTGGAAATGGGGGTGGTCCCGATCTAATAGCAAACACAACCCGGTAAGTTGGGGGTGCCAAGCCTCAGCGGTAGGGCCCTTCAAGTTATCACCTTGCGAGCGTTCATACGGGTCGAGTGTTTGCTGGAGGATCGGGCGGGGTCTGAGGGGACTGAGCTTATCAGTCATTGGTTGCTTTAGAACCCCTCAACCGCTAGTGGGCCACCTAGTTCATTATGACTGAGATTATCAGTCATTGGTTGCTTTAATAATAAAAAATAGGTTAATTCTGATTTAAATTTGACCCAATTAAATAAACGTTATGTTCCCTTGTTAAACCCAAGCTATTGTGTCGGTCTCGTTATTTCATTAAGGTGTGCCTGACTGCCTGGTGTGTAATTGGGCACTATGCCGTTTGCCGTTTATGGGGTATTGAAATCGGTCCTTTTTTGCTGATTACAATTCTGTATCAGGCCCCGTAAGAATAATTTCTAAATATGCCCATATCTGTCAAACACACTATTTTTACCCATTTTGTCAGTGGAAATGCTGAAGGTTGTGGCATAATAACATAGATTCCTGTATTCCACATTTATATATATTATAATTCATCTAATATTTCCAACTTTTTGGAATTCCACTCTTTTTAATGCTGCTCCAATATTGTAAATTCTGTTGACACACTGCACTCCAGAGACAAATTGGCCATAGGACCTAAAGGGAAACTTCCTGATTGGCTCGTGGTCTTTCAAGGTAATTCAAGTGGCTTTCATTTGTTTAAAATAACTAGTATGCTGTCAGTAATGGGTGGTGACCACTAAGATGTTGACTGTATAAAATAGAGGTCACTCTTTATTGAGTCTTGGCCACTAAGATGCTGTCTATATTATATAAAGACTATTATGTATCTCTTTTTGTCTTGTAAAATACTAGTCAGTAGATGTTATATTAAATAGTAACACATCTTCTTCTACCTAATCGGCTATACATAGCCCCACCCCTGTCTGGCGAGGACTAGGCATGTAGTTTCATGTAACGCTTCCCTGCCAGTTCCGTTGCTGATCTGGTGCCACTATTACTAAGGTTCTTTATTCTGTGCTGATTCCACTTACTATAGTTGATCTCACCAACATGTTACCTCTTGCAGATTCTTTTTCTAGGGACACTTTACACTTTACCATCTGCCTCTGCTAAACTCTTATTAGAAATACTACTAACATCATTTCTCAGTTATCCTATATTAGTGATTCATTATTAAGTGACCGAAAATATAGTTAAATTAATTGTATTATAAATTATATGCAATTAAGCAAAACAGTACTATAAAAATATGAAGCATAAGAGATAACAGGTAAAGCAAGGCTTTTGTAAGATGTTTAACCATTCTATGATATTGGTAGGCATGGGGGCTTTTATTTTTTTGTACTTAGAAAATAACAGGAAACAACAACAAAACTTTAGGAGAGTGAAAAATACCTTAATCTGTGCTTTATGCTATAAACTCTGGGTCATTTCATGCTGTTACAGCAGCAATGAGGCTTAAGGGAATATTTGTTCTCTTGTAGTTCAGGGTTTTACATTCCATAGAGGTTTACAGAAATTATAACGATAGGATAATCTTCTGTCTTTTTTTATCACTAACCTTTTAGTGATAGTTAATGACACTGAATCTGTGCTAAAATGTGCTGTGCATAGATTATCTGTCCGTTACAGCTCCTACATTAGAAGGTCATGTGTATCTATATTATAGATGGTCATCTTTTTATTGCTCAATATCATCTTTTTTCTCAGTGGGTCTGTGGCTTTTCACCCAGGAACAACTGCTTTCTGCGAGCAGTATGATTTCTAACCTGTCTTTAGATGCAGAAGCGTTATAGAAACCCCTTCACTAGACTTATACTTCCATGCTGATGCTTTCAGACTCCTGCTTTAATCTACTTTTAGCCATGCTGAGGTTGATCCAGAGGGGGTTGATCCAAAGTTTGAGAGCAGACAAACTAGGTGTAAGTGTAGGGCTGAGCAAAAGCAGGTTAAATGGCAAGAGAAAGTAAAATGTAAAAACAGAATTTGAGCTGGAAAGTGAAGCTTCCTATCCCAAGTCTAAATAACAGTGTGATAGTAAAGCTGTGTGCAGTAAGCAATTCACAGATATATCCATGCATGCAAAGAATACAATTAACTTGACTCCCCCTGCAATCGACATGGTTTAGCCCAGGAGTAACTAATTTTAAGCACTTACTTAAGTTTGGATCCAGCCCCATGTGAGTTCTATGTGCAAAAGCAAATGATTTCCCCTGCATGTAAAAGTAAAATCCATTTACACCCCTCACATTGCAGGTTGAATTTGCTAAGGTCTACACGTTCACCCCTTTTGACATTATTCTAAAACTCTGGATGAGCCTCGGTGTGTACTTCACAGATCTGATGCAGAGTTTTTTTTAAAAAATATTTCTTTATTGAGTTCACACCATATGTCACACATGTTTTACAATATGCTCAAATAAGTCGTACACTAATATAAGTATTATGTTGGTAAAAGTCCATAAATCATTATACATCTCAGTAACATTTGTTATAAAAGAGAATGAGAACATACCAGGAGCCCAATATACAGGCTTTATTTTTATTATTATTATTATTATTATTCACTAATTAAAAGCCCATGAAAATGACAGAAATAGATGGAAAATTACAAGATTGCAATTGTTTCCTTTCATTCTTTTAATGGCAGTACGCTCTCCTCACGCACCACCTCCAGCCATCCCTCTCCTGCCACTGGCCAGCATACACCAGGGACGCCGCACTCATCGGCCCATTCCCCTGTCGCTCATTTATAAAGATGAGGAGCAATAAGAGCCTTTTATATAATAGATGGTTCTGACATGTGAAGGATACTTTGCAGTTAGATTTAATGACAAGTACTTTGTATGGTTTGTGGAAGACAAAGTTAATAGCATATTGGGGAATCATTAGTTGTTGTGTTGTATATAATAACAAAAATCTTGAACAAAATTTAAATGATATTTTTTAAAAGCAAAAAACCCAAACCCCTAAAAATAGATAGATTAAAAATTTCCGAGCAAAATGTGCTGCTATTTAATCATAAAATGAAATGAACATAGAGTATTATATTTTAAAATGTATATTTTTTATTAAGTGGTTTAATAATTGTTAGATCTGTAAAAATCCCTACCCGAAAAAAAAAGATAAGTTAGATAAGTATAATAAAGAACCAATAAGCAGTGGCGCCACAGGGGGGATGCGGGGGGTGCATACTACTGTTTGTGTGTTAGTCTTGAAAGGGGGTGATGGAGCTTCCACTCCATCAATTCTATCAGCAGAGGAGAGAGACAGCGCCTGGCTGGCTCAGTGCATTAACAACAGCTAGCCAGGAATAGGGCTGGATCCTGAAGAACAGCCGACGGGAATTGCGTGCAGTTCACCCGTAATTCCCCTGTTTTGAAGGTTGGGCCCTTAAGAGCCAGTGGCCGGCGGTGGCTGTTACAAAAAGGGGGCTTCCCCCCCCTTTATGCATGTTGTATCTCCGCCGTAAAGCAAAATTAGGGGATGGGGTGAGGGAAGCCCCATTACGATCAGCTATGAAGCCGACTGATAGTAAAAGTTATGGTAGGAATCTGGACACTTACTACCAACAGCAGGGAGTCCACGGACTGTACTGACCTCGGACTGCCATAAGGTACCTGTACGTCAGGATCTGGCCCATTATCAGTGTTGGAGGACAATCTCCTCCACAGCAGCTCTTTCACACCTGAGTGGCACTGGTGGGACCCCAAGGTCACCCCAGCATCGTTCATTGAGCAGAGAGTCACAGAGGAGAAAAGAGCAAGAAGAAATACTGTGACCAGCCAGCTGAGACAAGGTAAGTGATAGAAATCATACGACTGGGACAGACAAGTGGGGGCTACAATGATGGCTGGGATATAAAAGGGGGGGCTGCAGTGATGGCTGGGACATACAAGGGAGGGCTACAATTATTGGTGGGGCATATAAATGGTGGCTATAATGATGTCTGGGACATACAAAAGTGGACTGCAATGATGGCTGGGAAATACAAGGGGGCTGCATTGATGGCTGGGGCAGATAAAGGGGGGCTGCAGTGATGGCTGGGACATACAAGGGAGGGCTACAATTATTGGTGGGGCATATAAATGGTGGCTATAATGATGTCTGGGACATACAAAAGTGGACTGCAATGATGGCTGGGAAATACAAGGGGGCTGCATTGATGGCTGGGGCAGATAAAGGGGGGCTGCAGTGATGGCTGGGACATAAAGTGGAGGGCTACTATTATTGTTGGGGCATATAAATGGGGCTACAGTGATGGCTAGGGCATACAAGTGGGGGCTACAATGATGACTACTGGGACAGACAAGTGGGGGCTACAATGATGGCTGGGAATTAAAAGGTGGGGCTGCAGTGATGGCTGGGACATACAAAGGAGGGCTACAATTATTGTTGGGGCATATAAATGGAGGCTACAATTATTGCTTGGGCATATAAATGGTGGCTAAAATGATGTCTGGGACATTCAAAAGTGGACTGCAGTGATGGCTGGGACATACAAGGGGGCTACAGTGATGGCTGGGGCATAAAAGGGGGAGGCTGCAGTGATGTCTGGAGACATATAAGTAGGCTGCAATAATGACTGGGGGAGCATAGGCGTATCTATAATGGGTGCAGGGTGTGCAGTGCCCCCTCAGGGGGCCCTGTGGCATGCATCCTGCACCCTGGGTTGGCAGGGGAAGGGGGTTCTATTCGGTATCTATTTCTTCCCTGTAATATCTTACGGAGGGAAGAAATAGATGCAAAATGAGTCCCCCTTCCCCTGCGGTGGGACTATCCCGATTAGCGGGGCAAAATAGGGGCGGGGCTTAAGGAGCCCTCCTTTACCGCACCCGAATCTAGACAGTCCTGTCTCAGGTAATAGGGGTGCGGGGCCCATGTGCAAATCCAGCACATGGGCCCCCTCACTTCTTAGAACGCCCCTGTGGGGGAGACTTTTTCACTTTAACCATTTTAAACTATGTAAATACATTTAGGCTGTGCCCATGATATTGAAATTTAAAGGTGTTTTTTGTTATTTTTTTATTCATTACTATTACCATTACATTGAATAATTGCAATTATCATTTATGAGTGACAGTTGCAAAAACATTACTAAGTTGTGTGTGGAAGAAGGTTTATGGGGGGAACATCTTGATTTTCCGCACCGGGTGACACCAACCCTAGTGACATCGCTGCCAATAAGACAATAAAGTTAAAATGGTGTTTAAAATTACTAAATGCTGATCATATCTAATATCATTTCGACAGAATACATTTGTATCTGGAGTTTGTAAGCGTTACATTTGAATAACTATAGCACTCGGTCCAAAACTAATGACATTATCATGAGTATAGAAGCTTTATGACATCCTTAACAGATATTTTAATTTGACATATTTTTATGACACTTCATAAAATGAGGCCACCTTTCTATATGCAGTCTACACATTTACAACTAGATTTTTTGGAAAGGTTTTGACAATTATTAAGAGTGAATATTGAAGAAGTGCAATTCTGAAAACCATCCATTTTCTTTTTTTTTTTTATAATCCTTGTTAATTCCAGCCTAGCACTAGGCAGGAAATAAGACATATCTTGTCACTTCAGGGTAATATCGTATAATCTCAGGGTAATAAAGAATTCATTTCTGGAGAAAGTAGTGATATAGAAAAAGGTTCATTTTCATTCTTTACAAAAGGAAGCTTTATCGCTTCAGATGTGACCTTGTATAATTAAATACATTTCCAATATCACAAGGAAGAGAAGCAGACAAGACACTGGGATTTTTCATTTTATTTTGAAATGAAATAAAATGCAGTTATATGAAGCAGTCAGTGTAATGTAAAATATAATAAGTAGAAAGTATTCATCGCTTCCTCTGGAATCTCTGGGCCTGAGTTTGTTCATTTAGATTTATTCAAGAACAATTTCAGAGAACTTCATGTAACTAGAATTTAGTGCTGTAACCAAATGGCAACAACAGTGAACAATCTCATGTAAGAATCAAAACTAGTTTTTTCTGAATAATGGGACACAACTGTCTGCGGATATAATCAAACACGCTAATATCTATTATGGTATTCTATAAAAAAATGACACAAGTTAAGGTCAAGTTGGAAATTGTCTTTGTCTTTCAGTATAAGCATTCATACTATTTTAGTTGCCTTTCAGCTACAGATTTAATGCCCAAAAATAAATACATAAAGTCCAGTGATTACTGGTAGCCCCTGTTTTGATGCAGGGACTGGGTGTTATTAAGCAGAATGCAGCGTGTAGTGTGATATAGAGAGTCTAATTGCACAAGAGGAGCAGGAGGACAGCAGAGAATGTTCTAGAGGGAGCTGGCAGGAGCAGGGGCTAGGGGGAAGTAATTGACAAGCGAGAGAGTCAGGGAGGAGAGAGAACAAAGGACAAGTTACACCGAGTATATACACAGCGAGATCTAAAAGAAAAAGAAAAGCTAACAAAATATAACATTAATGAGAAGTCATTTAAAGAGGAACTTTTGTTATATTCTGAATTTGATTCACTTATTACTGATGATAACAAGACAGAAATATTAATTCCCAGCACTACATTGATTGATTGGGCTTTCAGCTATACCCCTTCTATGGATCTTCAGCTAAGCATCTACATTTGGAATGACGAGACAGTTAGAAAAGAGGCCAGAACTGATATCAGATGCGAAACTCCTCAAGTGCACCAACAAAAGAACAACACTTGAAGTGTGGAACAGTGTATAAGGATTCAGAGCTACAATGGTACACTGAGCATGCTAACGCTCAGCGTACCATCGCTTCACTCCCCGACACTCCCCCTTGCCCCAGCGTATTAACACTCACTTACGCCGGCTGAAGGCTACCCTAACTTCAGCCGGTGTAAGCGAGTGTTATTACGCTGGGACGGCGGCATTGCTACGCTAACGCCGCCCTCCCAGCCTTATTACCCTCCCTCCCCCCGCCTACCTGCACTAACTGCAGTGTAGTAAAGGAGGGAAATGCCCCCTCCAGCGTTACCACGCTGCTGCTACGGATGCCTGATCCATGATCAGGCGATGCCGTAGCTACGCCGGGTAACATCTGCTCGGCACATGCACAGATTGGCTCTTAAGCTGAACTTACGCTGCTGGCTGGCATCTTAATGCCAGCCAGCGTAGGTCTGGATACGGCCCAAGGAGTCTACTAGGTTTTTCTGGGGGATTTTAATCTAATCCTGCAAGAAGACAGTGAGAAGACTTGCATGGAGGTGCTGCTTTACAGACTTGTGCTGATCACACACACATACATTTATAAATATCCTCAAACCAGGAAAAGGGGTCTTACATTATTATTAATAAAAAAATGGTTGTATCCACAACCATAAACAATTTAAAATGAAAAAATACAATTTAATATCTGGGTACACACCACAGCTTTTTCATGCAATTTTTATTCCAGTCAAACAAGGCTCGGAGTGAGGGGGTATATGGGGGTGTTCTATACCATAATTTCTCACACTGATTTAATTGAAAAGCAATAAATCCCCGTTCACTTCTGCTATTTCAAAATTTTCATACCACCACTTCTAAATGTCCATACCGCCACTTCTCAATGTCCATACCGCCACTTCTCAATGTCCATACAACCACTTCTAAATGTCCATACCGCCACTTCTAAATGCCTCCCTCTAGGTATTTTGTAAAACTCTGACCTTGGATAAATTACTGATTTCTTCTGTGCTAGACTGAGATTTTCCACCCGCCCCACCGCTGGATAGGAGCCAGTTCTGTAATAGAATGTAGTAGAGTGCACGTACACACTCATAAAATGCGACCAATGAACATACGGACGGCTGCGGGAACGAACACAAAAGTTAGGGTAGGGTTTGCCGAGCGTATTGATGATAAACTAGGTACGAGCAAGGGGAGTGCCTAGTGCCGGTGGTACGTTCGGCGATAATACGCTACGCACACCAGCGTAGGTCTGGATCAGGCCCATAGTAGCATAGTTGATGAGGTTAAAAAAAGACACCAGTCCAACAAGTTCAACCTATTATGGATCTCCAGCGATCCCTATCTTTATTATTGAAGTTAATCCATATGAAGTAACCTCCAAACTGTTGCAATCTTAAAAAGTCCCTATTGACCCGAGATGACGTCCTATTTCTCCCTGGCTCCACTTCTGTCCTTTCTTTAAATTAAAATTAGCGGTACTGGTAACCCTGGATTTCCTTTTCTGCTAAAAATGTATCTAACCCTTACTTAAACATATCAAGTGAAATTGCCATCACAACCTTCACTGGTAGTGAATTCTACATCCTGACTGCCCTTACTGTAAAGAATCCTTTCCTTTGCTGGTTGTGAAACTTCTTCTTCTCTAACCTTAGTGGGTGACTCCGTGTCCTGTGTACAGTCCTTGGGGTAAAAAGTTCCCATGAAAGTTCTCTGTATTGACCCTTAATTTATTTGTATATAGTAATCATATCTCCACTTAGACGCTAAAATGGCTAGTCATTCCTCATAGCTCAAAGACTCCATACCCTTTATCAATTTTGTCGCCCTTCTCTGAACCCTTTCTAGTTCCAAAATGTCTTTTTATGGATTGGTGCCCAGAACTGAACTCCATGTTCGAGATGAAGCCTTACCAATTATTTATATAGTGGCAAAATTACACAGTCTTCCCTTGCATCTATGCCCCTTTTTATGCATGCTAATACTTTATTGGCCCTTGCAGCTGCTGCTTGGCATTGGGCACTATTGCTAAGTCTATTGTCCACAAGCACTCCCAAATCCTTCTCCATTAAAGATTCTCCTAAATTTACCCCATTTAATTTATAGATTGCATGCTTGTTTTTGATCCCTAAATGCATAATCTTACATTTATCTATCTTCCATTTGGCTGCCTAATCCTCCAGTTTATTCAAGTCCCTCTGCAGAGAAGCTACATCTTGTTCAGATTCTATTACCTTACATAGTTTAGTGTCATCTCCAAAAAATGGAAACCTTGCTCTCTAAACCATCAACGAGGTCATTAATAAATATATTATAAAGGAGTGGTCCCAGCACAGAACCTTGAGGTACACCGCTTAAAACTTTTGACCAATTAGAAAAAGTTCCATTTATCACAACTCTCTGTTCCCTATTCTCCAACCAGTTTTTAATCCAAATACAAATGTTGTTTCCTAGACCCAGTAAGCTTATTTTAGAGACCAATCTATTGTGTGGCACTGTATCAAAGGCTTTTGCAAAATCTAAGTAGACCACATCCACTGCACTACCCTGGTCTAATTACGAACTAACTTTCTCATAGAAGCTAATTAGGTTAGTTTGGCATGACCTATCTTTCACAAATCCATGCTGATTCCCACTAATAATCTTATTGCACATCAAGAAACCCTGTATATTATCCCTTCCAAATAGATCTCTTGGTGTTGATTTGGCTCATTGTACAAATGTCTATTTTAAAAATGTATAAATAAATAAATGCAGCAGCTGCCCATAATCTTACGACTACTAGAAAGGCAAAATACTGGTAGAATCGATTAAAACTAAATATTAGTTAAGCTGAACATATAGGAATTAGTAGCAATGATAGCAGATAAAAATCTGTTCAGTAGTATGCAAAATTAATGTAGTTTTTCTCTATACAGCTACTTGAAGAAATAGCATTTTTATTTCAACAACCTCCTTGTCTTTTTTCTGTAGAATCACATGTAGTTGTCAAGTGAAATGAATAGAGATTCCGGGTCTTTCGTCCTAAGCTACACTAATTCAGATTTTAGATTGATGGTACTCACGTAGAATGTTCTAGAGAATGTGCAAACATGAATAGCTATTATAAAAATTTTCATTGTACATTTGGGAGTTGACTGTGGTATAACTGCTGTGGCTGTAGGACCTGGAAAATGAGATTAGATCCCTTAGCCACTACTCACCCTGCACCAACAGAGGTAAGCTGGCAGCAGCTGGCAGCTTAAACACTTTGGTTGGCCTTGCTGGTTGTTATGTCGATAGTCAAAATGTAGACAGGTCAAAATGTTGACAGCTAAGTATTATGTTAGTATTACATTTTTTAATTTCTTATGTTTTTTTTATAAGCCGTCTGCATTACATTTAGGGCTCCATTTACTAATACTCACCTTCCCCTGGGTACGATGCTGCTTCGGGCTCGCATGTGATATGAAGGGACTAACGCCATCTTGGGATGGCGTTATGTTTACCTTCGGTGCCGAATGATAATCTTGGCACCGAGGGATTGTAAATTGTACGAAGTGCTGCCACCCGTTAAGATCAACAGGGCAGCGAAGATTTTTTAAATGTGGTTAAGATCAGCAGCGAAGATTTTTTAAATGTGTGTATCGCCATGGAAACAGCAGAATTCCATGGCGAATGCACTATTGTAAATAGTAAGTATATAATTTTTAGGTGATAATGTCTGTTTTACTTTAAAAACAGACATTATCACCTAAAAATGAAGTTGGCAAATAGAGCCCTAAGTTTACAGATGTTACAAATACTTACATGATACTCAACTGTCAACATTTTTACAATTTACCCTGTCGACATTTTGACTGTCAGCATTTCATACCAGACCCTTGGTTGGTTGGTTGGTTTGTGATATAAATGAGCAAAGTGTAACACTGTTCCACAATTTCCATTATATATAGAGGTAGAGGAGCTAATGATGCTACAACAAAAAAGAAGCAAGAGCAGTATGGGGGAAGCTCAAAAATGCGTTTTCAAAGAGCCTGATCCTCCTGTGTACACATTGATGTGCTCACCACTAGTGTAAAGGTGTTCTACTATATGTTTATGAGAATCTGGACATTGCTTCGCAGCCACATGCAGATCAGCAACACAGGACTGGTGTAACTGCCAGACAGAGGGGAATATTGTTCAGTTAAAGCATATTGGGCCGGATCCAGAACTACGTCCGTCTTTCATAGACGGACATAGTTCAATAAACAGTAGCTACTACGCATGCGTGGTAGCTATTGTACGTAATCTGAGTATCGTTTCAATACGTAGATTGCGTATATAAGGTCTTTTAGACCGCATATACACAATCTACGTATCAAAACGATACGCAGATTACATACAGTAGCTACTACGCATGCCCAGTAGCTACTGTTTATTGAACTACGTCCGTCTATGGAAGACGGACGTAGTTCTGGATCCAGCCCATTGTTATTTTTTCTTATGAAGACTTCTAATTTCCAAATGTCTTATTAACACTTTTTGTATACAATTTTTAATATCTAATGTGAATTCTGTCTCTGCCTATTTGCCAGATGTTGCAAAACTACGAGTACCAGCATGCTTTGACTGCAACGGCAAAGCTGATACCTGACAAAGCACACTGGGTCTCCCAACATCTGGAAACTAGAAAGGCAACACAGGGAATTAGCACACATTCAAACGGAAATGTATAGACAGATAGGATGAGTATAATGCAGCACAAAATATATGTACAATGGGCCTGATTCACAGTTAAGAGTGACTTAGGTGCAGTCAGATCCACACCTAACTCAATTGTCCTGCCCCCGAACCCACTTCCCGTTTTAAGGTACCTAATGGCACTTAAGAGTGCCTTAGGGCTGCCTTACTTTACTGTGCCTAGTTTCCTTCTTAAAAAGAAAACTACAAACGTAGAATTGCTCTCCCTGCCTCCCCCTCGCCCTCCCCGGCTAATCTACATCCCCCCACCCACCTCCTCACCATTGCTGCCTTGGCACACCTCATCCTGTCTAAGCTTCTACGCGTGGTCTCTAAAGACCGCACTTAGTCAGTTTACGTACCTAAATGGTAAGTAGGTTGCATAAAGCTTCTTAAGTGTGTATCAGGTCCAAAATGTGTATTTTATTTTTATTTTGGATGTGGAGTTTATGTATGTAAAATTGTTAAAATAATATTAGCAAATATTCATAGTTTATTAGACTGGTTAATTCTATCAACTGTGTATCCAGTCTAAAGGGCTGTGTATTAACTGTGTGCACCCAGATCTGGTACAGGATATTTAGATTAAAGGTACATCAGCTGCGCTGAAATACCCAGATGCTTTTTAACATATAAAGAAATAACCTTTATATTAATGATCATTAAAATATAGTAGAAAACTCCCAACACCAGAGCGCAGAACACGAATGCATACACAGGTGAATCAGGCTTTTTGCGTACACTTTGTTTTTCACGTCTCATGTTGCAGTGTGGAATGACCAGGTATAGGTCAAGATGAAAAGGAAAACATATATCTCTTTTTACATTTACCATAAATAAAGAAAAACAGAGCCCTGATATTAAGTATGATTCAATAAAACCCTGCCCTAGAAAAACATAAAACAAATATCAAAACTTTATGCTGCCAGGTAAACCTTATATGACGGGGTGATAGCACCGCTTGCCAACCTGCAGGGGAGAATCACAGACATCAGGCTGACACATGTTTTACAGGCTGTGGCCTGAACGCTATAATTCAGCTCCTGCTGTACTGTGATTAAAGATTGCAGAGGCACAGCATCTGCATGTGCTCCCTGAAAGGTGCTATTTTTGTGTATTTTATACTAAGAGGAGGAGCGGCTGGAGACCTGCAAAGACACTTTCCAGCAATTTGTCATCACTATCATGAATATGACAGCTACGATTTTTCAGACTTGATACAGGGAAAGGTCAGAAACACTGGTCTCTTATCTATTGGTGTACAGATGGTTTGTGAAATATATTGATTTGTGTCTCTCATTACTGCTGGATATATGTTTCAGCCAATTCCTACATGGAAGGAATTAATGTCTTCGACTAAAATGTTAAGTTTTCAGTGACCTTTTCCCTACTGTAATGTGTGCTTTCAGCAGGTGTCACTTCCTGGGCACATGCAGTGTCTCCAATTGTTACAACAACTACAAGACTGATATTTTTTTTAGAAATCTACTTTGTCTGTAATACTGTCCTGGTCAACCCCGGCTGCTGTGAAGCTACGTGACTCCCAGCATGCTTTGCAATGCAGTTAGCGCATGCTGAGGATGGATGTTTACAACTGTGGAAAGATGTAGGTTGACCTGACCTGCTTTATTGCAGGTTGTGAGTTACTAAAAAAGATATGAAGAATTGTCTGCATATCTTGGATGATCTGATCTGTATATTGCATATCGACTGCTGTGGAAACTTTCACTGTTTAGATAGGCTGCTGTATGGGCTGCCCCAATCACAGGAAACAATGCATTATAAAACCCTATCCTAGTTTAATCAGATGGCACCTCGACTGAGCTAAAAGTCAAAGCATTGCTCTGCTTTAAATATTATGTTTCACTGCAAAGCAGACAAATTCACAACAGAACTGTGATGGAATTATTGGTACAGCTTATAATTGTATTACCATTTGCCCATGTTGTAATCAGATGGCAAACTTGTCTTCAATGGAAAGTTTAAGAAAGGGCTCAAATATTTTGTTGCTGTTTACATATATTGTCAAAAGTTTCAATCCAACAAATTTTAAAAATACAAACGTTAATAGCAAGCCCTAAAAATGACACAAACTGTGATTGCTAACTGCGAAAGGTGAGTAGACTGTAAGCCAAAATTTTTCATCAACAAATGCAATTGACTGTATTGATTGTATTGTGAAACCAATGTTTGTAAAGGCTGATATACACCCTTTATCAAAGTAAGCTTGAAAGGCTGTATATCAGCCGAAATGCGTTGTTTTAACATACTACTTACTAAGCCATTTTACAAATATATTGGCGGTAGCACCATAATAAAGCTGGACTCTGTGATATATTGTAGCAGAACCGGCATTTGGATGGATATGTTTTATACATACTTTACTGACATTAATTAATTAAGCAATTAATGTCCAATTCCCTTGTGAGTATAAGATACTGCTTTTTATGTATTCAACCTAATAATGGATTTTATACTATTGGTGGATGCCACTGTATTCCTCTCTCCCCACACGTCCCAGTGGAACGCAAAATGACGCAGAGGCTTGACCACAAGGATCGGGAGAGGAAACAAACGCCTGACTGCATGTGTATGAAAGTGCATTGACTCGGACAGTATCAACCCTTAAGACGTATATACAAAAGACTTTTGAACACATTGGACCAGATTCACAAATAAGAGTGAGTTTGGTGCGGCCGGATCCACACCTAACTCACCCGTCCAGCTCCACAACCCAACCCATAAGAGTGGGCTACCTTAAGTAACTGTGCGTATTTTCCATCTTAAGATGTTCCATTGCCACGCCCTCTTCGGCTCTTTACCATACCTCCTCCACCCACTTTTCCCCGAGGCGGCATTGGCACGCCTCCTTTTACTTAACTCACTGTGAATCTATATGCGTAACCACTGAGTACATTGCGTAGTCTATATGACTACCCATGCACAGTGGCTCTGTACTTAAAAATCCGCACCTCAGAAGCAGCAGCTTCTTAGGTATGAATCAGCCCCATTATCCTTATAGACTTTGGAACCTTGGAGAGTGCAAATATCAACTGAACTGTGATACTATCATTTAATACTATCCCCGTTTGCCTGTGTGCTGTGCTTAAACATAGAGACACTTTTACTTGTATTTAGCTTTTTGGGAATACTAGTGGGATATTCCCTTGCTTTCAGTGTTGTGAGCTGCAGCATTACCATCTAGTGATGGTGTTTCTTTACCATCACACACATACCAACTCACATTTGTCAGCGTAATTTATAACACAAGAGGCTGAATATTACCACATCTTAAAATAGCCTTAGCCTTAGTCCTCGTCTCTTAAGTAGCAAGTGTTTCCTGTTGACATCTCGAAAATGAAATTGGCAAAAAGAATTTAAATGACTGTACATTTTCTAAACTACTGTAAATTTCCATTGAAACCTTCCAAACTGAATGTGCAAAAACCAGCATATATTCAAGATGACATTCACTTCAACAAACGCTTTTCTGAATTGCTCTTGATTTTCATTGATGACTGTTAAAAAATGTTTGGCACAGTTTGAGAATCTACAAAAAAATATTGTTATTTAAAATGTCAAAGAAGCAACACTTTTATAAATGTGCATTCCCAGTAATAATTATAGTCCAGACCCAGACTTCCAATTCTGATTGGCTGCATTATCCAGAAATCTTTGCGTTCCCATTTTAACCACTTCTCTCTCATGAAAACAGACTTTGTCAGGATCTTTGTTAAATAGGTCTGTTTACATCAAACATTTTCCCCTGCCACAGGTCATGTCCAGGGGGATGACAATCAACAACCTTTGTACCCTTGCGCTAGAATTACACAATTTAAACACAAAACAAAAGCTATCAAATCACTACTGGAGCAATGTTCAAGTGTAAAATCAGATAGATAGATAGATAGATAGATAGATAGATAGATAGATAGATAGATAGATAGATAGATACACTGTTAAGTATAGAATTCTGGTGGTTCGTAAAATTTCATCCCTGCTGGATATTCCACAGTCAACTGTAAGTGATATTATTACAAAATGGAAGTGTTTAAGAATAACAGCAATTCAGCCATGAAGCGGAAGACCACGTAAATTCAAAGAGCAGTGTCAACGACTGCTAAGGTGCATGGTGCATAAATGTTGCTAATGCTCTGCTAATTCCATACTTGAAGAGTTTTGAACCTCCACTAGCATTACTGTAAGCACAAAAATTGTGTAGCAGGATCTTAATGGAATGGGTTTCCATGGCCGAGCAGCTGCATGCAAGCCTCACATCACCAAGTCCAATGTCAAGTTATGTAAAGCACACCGACTCTGGACTGTGGAGCAATGGAAACGTGTTATGTTGAGTGATGAATCACGCTTCTCTATTTGGCAGTCATATTTGGCATGGGTGAATCTGGGTTTGGCGGATGGTGGAGGAGGGAAAATTTTATGGGGCTGGTTTTCAACATTTGGGCAAGACCCCTTTATTCCAGTTAAGGACAATCTTAATGCTTCAGTATAACAAGTCATTTAGGACAATGCTTTGCTTCCAACTTTGTGGCAACTGTTTGGGGAGACCCTTTCTGCTCCAACATGATTGTGCACAAGTGCACAAAGCAGGGACTATAAAGACATGGCTTGATAAGTTTGTTGTGGAAGAACATGACCAGCCCACTCAGAGCTCTGATCTCTACCCCACCAAGCACCTTTGGGATGAACTGGAATGGAGATCGTGAGTCAAGCCTTTTTGTCCAACATCAGTGCCTTACCTTTTAAATGCTCTACAGCAGGTGGTAAAAATTGGACTTGGACCACTGTCAGGTAGTACTCAGGGCAACTGGGCAAGGTTGTAATGAGGTACAATTCCAAATGGCTGAGGACTAAATATTTAATAATATTACTTAATAACTTATCTTGGCAGCTAAATGGCATATGTAGAAAATGCACCTTAAAATCACTGCAAAAATATGTAAACAGCAACTGAAAATATACAGTATATATGGGTCATGGATATATGTCTATACGATCTGCAAAGTGGTACTTGACATAATTCCATAGTGGGCAACTGGTACTCCCAAAAACACAGAATGAATGGGCACAATTCCCACAAGAACACTCCAAAATCTTGCGTAAAGCTTTCCAAAAAGAATGGAAGCTGTTATAGCTGAAAAAGGAAAACCAACTCCATATTAAAGTATATGTATTTGGATACAAAGGCACAGATCCTGCGTGTGTACTTACTGACGTACTTACTGACTAAGTTACATCTGACAGTAAGTACACAAAAGGGACAGACGCTTCATTTATGATGGTAGTATCCCTGCCATACAGATGGGAATAGCCATGTAAAGGAGGGGTCTGCGATGGGGAAGCCCCGTTATGACTAGGTCTGTGGGCGCAAGTCATAACACTTAAGGTGGCAATCTGGACTTATAAGTGTCCAGATTTACTACCGACAGCGGTGAGTGCAGGGGGCGTACTCTCCATGCTACGGGTGCAAAACTACGGACCTCCATACACACGTAAAGCATGCAGGGGTCTGAATTTGGGTCAATGTCGTTACAGTCCCTGTTGGTGTTGGTCAGGTGTCTGAATACTTTTTTCCATATACTGTATATATACATACATTATGCATACAGTATGTAGATCACACGCACAACATGCTGGTTTGTCTGTGCCTCTGGACTAGCTCAATCATCTCTATAGGAATGCTGTAGTTTCAGACTCCACCAAAAATGCAAGAAAAACACAAAGGACCGTATTCACAGATGCGATTTTGCGTGGTTTTCCATGCGTATATTTACATACGTATGGAGGGGCATGTGAAGGTACATGAAGTTGGGCAGAGGGGGGCATTTAAATGAGCTTTTACATCAACGCTAATACCCCAGTATGTGGGTGAAGAATTAAAAAGAGCTCCCACAAACATCAAATCTGTCTATGAGGCTGGATGTCATTGTTTTACACCTTCATCTTCAGCAAATTGTATCATGGCCACCTGCATATTCCGGTGGCTGCAATAGTGTGTTTAGAAGGAGGATATTAATCACTGACATTCTGTCAGAAGCTGTTGTGAAGCGCAGGATGATTGGAAGATGAACCACATGCCGTTTCAAATCTCCCCATCAGTTTGGGGCCACAAAGAGCTGCTTGAAGATCAAGAAGTAAAAAGAAGAGTAGAGAGTAAAGAGAAAGATCGAGTAAGAAAAGGGAGATAGAAATATAAGAAACAGCAAATTGGTAAGTGAACTGCTGTGTGTGTGTACTGTTTGTTAATGTGTGGCAGGAGCCCCAACAGTTTAGTTGCCCAGGGCCCCCACCATACTTAATCTGGCCTTGATGAGGTACAAAAGATGCTCTTTTTTATTGAGATTTTGAGATTTACTACGCATGCTTAGTAGCTATTATCGGTAATTTAAGGACTTATGTGCAATACGTCCGGGGCTGTGAATCCGGCCCTTTCAAAAGGATTCAGCCTTTTAATAAGTAAACTATATTTAAGTTTTAATCATTTAATGCAGATTGTATACATCTTCAACAAAAACTGGAACTATTTATCTTGCAATTTATCACCAGTATAAGATATTCTTGCAGACAAGGGTTAAGTAGCAGATAATCTGTCAGCTACCAATGTGTAAAGTGAGAACTATACAACATCCTTAATAGACAAACTCTGCTGTCTTCAACAACAATTTCTATCAAAACACTGTTCCGTGCTTTGGAGATTTTTGCAATGCCTGCTACCATTTAGATCAATTTAGAAAGTCACAAGTGTGGCCCAGTGGAAATACAAAGCATTTGGACAATGATTCTGAACGGCAGAATATCCAGGTGCAACAAATTTAGGTGGAAATACCACTGTACAAATAGGGAAGGATTTAAATTCAACTTCTGAATGTTTCCATCTATACACAATTACAATAGCTTATCAGGCTTACAAACTAGCGATGCTATGGATAGATAAGTATTACCCAACTGCCAGTGTCTATTAACCTCAAATCAAAATGGGAAATATGAAATAATTCAACAAGACATTAAGAGAAAAAAAATGATTATAAATACATAGAATTTTATCAATATGGAGGTTTTTTCTTTTAAAATGTTAATGTTTCTGGTCATAAATCAAAGAGTTAGGAACCTGCTGGCTCTGGATGCACTGAGCTTATCAGGCAAAATGCAGGTCAATAATATGCTATATGAGCGCAGTTATATTTCAGATTGTTATTTATTTCCTTATACTGATAACTGCAAGACATTTGATATAAGCTTTAGGACTGAATAATCAGACCATTATATTACACACAAAAATTAACAACTATATGGAGTTTAATAACCCCAAATTACAGTGCACTTTGTGAAATTCTGCCAGGGGAAACAAAGGATTTTAAAAGAAGGGTTTCTATATTATTTATGTAATAATATAAAGAAATATTAGAAAATAAATACACAATACATTCTGTACCATATTGTTACATTATACCTTACATTAGTGCCTTAAATTCATTCATACTCATACTATGAGACCAGCATGCTCTGCTCTACATCAATATCAACTCCAGAAATGGCTGTATCTATCCTTAAGCTGAAGACTGGTAACAAAATGCCATTATAACTTTTATTGCACTACAGATACTGTAAAGGTAAATTCGCCTTTAGGAAATAACAGTTTAAAGACCGTGGGGTAGATCCAGACCTAAGTGCTTGTTACATCGCGTAGCGTATTTATGCTAGCGCATTTTCTATGCACTCCCGTAGGCTATGTACTTTGGTTGATTTACGCTTCCCAAACCCTATCTTAACTTTTCAAAGTGTAAGTACTGACGCACGTAATGGACTCACGTATATAACGGCCTAACCCGACACATACTGCACGATTTAAATGCCTCCCTCCACCTACAAAGTGTAAGTACGGGTGTCGTATGGATGACCCGCCCCTTCGTTTGTAATTACATACATACGTTCAGAGTTACATGGTGTAACATATGCCGCGCGCATACGCTGTAAATACAAATAGGCCATTTTACGTCAGCGTCTAGCGTACGTAGCTCAGGATCTGGCCCCTTTTGAGTATGTACCCTGTTGGAATATCCAACAAACAGCTCCCTTCCTCAGTCCATACACTGAGTCATGTTCTTAACCTTTTGCAATGACAAGCATAGCGGCCCATCTTTCTACCCAACGGCAACTCATTTCCCATAAATGGCAAATGTCAGCCAGGCACACCTTACCGGAATAAATACACAGGAACAGTAGCTGCTTATAAAAAGGGAACATAGTTTATTAATTAATTGGGCCGAATTGTAATTGATGACTAAAGCTAGGTCATCCAGCAGTGGAGAGTGGCCCACATAGCAGATGGGGGGTTCAGCGCTTAACTTAACTCTTAACTATCCTTCACAACAAATAACACATTGGTGCCTAAGGCAAAGCGGTCATACCCAACAGCAGACCCAATCATATAGCTCACTCCAGCACCTGGAAGGTGGCTTACAGACAGTGGCGTAACTAACGTGGGTTTTGTAGGGCTCGTGCCCCAGGTTCCGATGGCGCCCAGCTGATGTGGGCGCAATCGGAGCCTTAGGGCATAAGTCCTACAAAACTCCACTGCTTTCCCCCGTTGGACTCCTTTTCCAGGAGTCACAGCGGGTCGGAGGCAGAGGCAGCAAGTACAGCGCCGCCAGGTTTATCATCCCGGCGGCACTGTACTGGTTGCAGGCGGCCCCGCGCGGGGCCTTCACTTCCCGGAGCCTG
>WWET01001492.1:249940-267191 GCA_011038615.1 Limnodynastes dumerilii
ATGTCTTGCTCCATCCACCAACGCCACGTTGTACCAGACTGTCCAGGAGTTGGCGGATGCTTTAGTCCAGGTCTGGGAGGAGATCCCTCAGGAGACCATCCGCCACCTCATCAGGAGCATGCCCAGGCGTTGTAGGGAGGTCATACAGGCACGTGGAGGCCACACACACTACTGAGCCTCATTTTGACTTGTTTTAAGGACATTACATCAAAGTTGGATCAGCCTGTAGTGTGTTTTTCCACTTTAATTTTGAGGGTGACTCCAAATCCAGACCTCCATGGGTTAATAAATTTGATTTCCATTGATAATTTTTGTGTGATTTTGTTGTCAGCACATTCAACTATGTAAAGAACAAAGTATTTAATGAGAATATTTCATTCATTCAGATCTAGGATGTGTTATTTTAGTGTTCCCTTTATTTTTTTGAGCAGTGTATATATATATATCTAATATCTGGGTAATTACTAAAAGTACACACTAATTAATATGGGATTGCGGTAATTGTCACTGTCCGCAGCCTCCTCCTCTCCACTCTCTCACGTAATAGACTGTCCGTGGTGAGGGGGGGCACCAATATTTTTCTCGCCTCCGGGCGCCTGGGCTAAACATACGCCACTGTTAACGCCAGCTGGCGAACACCAACCTCTGGATTGGCTTTCTTTTAATACTTATGAAATGGACTCTTCCAGTAAATATATCACAATATTGGAGAATAATGTCATTTTATTAACTAATATATGTACAACTGTTAATGGAACTCTGATCATTGTGTGACCAATTCTTTATTTAATATTACAAAATGTGTTGCACTTTCAGACAGACAAAGAGGGTCTTCTGTCTTATGCCTTACAATTTATGCTGTATTTCTAAATGGCTAAAGCTGCACACACCAAGTCTGAATAACTTGTGCTGGCAGAAAAGCCTTTCAAGCTGATGTACTGGTAGTTTATTGTTTCTCTTAAACAGCATATCCACAAGCTAAATGTTTGTTTCTCACAAAACATCAGGTAAACAAGCAACAATAAAACTTTAAAGAGTTTGGAAAAGGCTTTACTGCCATGAGGATGAATACATTGTACACCATGGATAATCAGTGATTACAATACAAATATATCCACAAGACCTGGCATCAAAATACAAGGTATTGCAGAGAGATGAGCAATTTTAACCATATGGGGGAAAAATCCTCAAAGAAAAGGAGCTGTCATGTGTATACACAGACAACTGATCTGGTGTTCTATCTAAATAAACTGAAAACAGCTAACAAGCCTAGAAACAAGACTGCGATTTATGTATCATTTTATGCTGACACGGTAGATAAGGCCAGATCCAGAACTCCATCAGCTACTGCCCTGAGGGTACAGAAATCAGGATTGCTCATAAGAGTGTAACCAAGCCCTTACTATACAATTACCATACTGCCCCCTCCCACCAGGTGTACCTGACATATGCATGTCGTTCCTTCCTGCCCCGCCAATGGACATTTTCTGCACGCAACGGGCTGGATCCAGACTTAAGTAAGTGCTTAAAATTAGTTACTCCTGGGCTAAACCATGTTGATTGCAGGGGGAGTCAAGTTAATTGTATTCTTTGCATGCAGGGATATATCTTTGAATTGCTTACTGCACACAGATACTGACCAGCTTTACTATCACACTGTTATTTAGACTTGGGATAGGAAACATCACCTCTCAACTCTAATACTGTTTGCAACAGATGAAATATGACTCCCCTGCAATCAACATGGTTTAGCCTAGGAGTAACTAATTTTAAGCTCTTACTTAAGTCAGAATCCAGCCCAAAGTGTATAAAACATATATATTTCCTAAATCTGGATCTGGTCCACAAACGATATTGTTTATTTTCAGAGACATGTTTTTTTTTGTGTTTTTTATTTTATCAAATACTTTGTTTGATAAAAGTTTTATGTTTTCCTCCTGATTCTCAACCATCTTATTGTAGTCTGGAAGTGACTGGGACGTTATCAAACTACAGTACATACAAAAGCCATTTCTGTGGTGTTCTCACCTTTATCTATGTTGCTTGTAGCTCATGATTTATACAGAAGAAGACTAATTGCAATCTGTAACAAGCAAGGTATACAAGAAAGAATATATAAGAAAGGGTTTTCATGAAGCAAGTGCTTGACTAGTCCTATTCTATATAGAGAATACGCATTGATCAGCAATTAACTGTAGACAGATTCTAGTTATAGTTACTGGCATACCAGCAAAACAGACAAATGGACCTAAGAGACAGATCATTATGCAAGGTATTACTGCAGACTTGCAATGCAATGAGTCTGCAGAACGCTTGAATTCTCATGAGATTAATCTTCTAACTTTGCCACTTGCTAATGCATATCCAGACTGAAACTGTGTATACTCAGAAATACTATCTGTAACAAATATTACAATACACAGATATGTTCATGGTCATCTGCTACCTGATATGGTGATATACTGTATTTTACAAAGGAAAAACATCTGTTTGCTCATGCATTAGATTTCTAGTAAAATGCATTGCAATACTGAGTCACAAATAAGGCACGGAAAATATCCATTTCAATCTCAGTGCTGAATTCCCCGGTGATCACTAAGGGGGAGTCTCTTGGTCCCCAGAAATCAGTCTTTACAGGCCTCTCTGTAGCTCTATAATTGGTTTCAGCTGTTGCCAAGGACCACCAGTCCAATAGGTATGTCCTGCTAGCCCCGGGCACTTTCAGAAGCATGCACAGTACTTTAAGACAGACAGGGTACAGCTTGACTTGCTCCAGGTGTGGTGTATGTGTGTAAGATTATACAGTGATTCCTGTATTAATTAATACCTTTGCACATCACCATCAAAATCTTGTCAAAAGCTTAGGTATTTGGTGGTGATGTGAAAGGTCCTATTTTTGAAGACCTGGATCTAATGACCCGGCATTCAGACCGGGTAAAAAAGAAGGGTTTTTCCCGGGTCTCACACGGGTAAGGTGTTAGTGTGAAAGGTCCCATGTTGTTTTTTAACATGGGTCCTTCACAAAGACACCTGATTGGATAGATTTCTTTACCATAGCTATGGTAATAATAAAGAAATCTGTATCTAGGACCCGCACGCAGGGAAAGGAGACAGGTGGCATTTTATAGTACTTGTAGGTCTCCTTTCTGGTCCAGCCTCCTGCAATTCTGCTATTAGCCACTATGAATTTAGTATTTGTGTGTCTCCTTTCTGGTCCGCCCAGATTTTTCAAGGGTGGTGATATTAAGAAGACAAAAATAATGCACCGAAATGGAATACCAGATTTTAACTGAAAGTGACAATCTTGGTTTGAAATATACTAATACTTAACAGTCCTTGGGTATGCAATCTACAGTAGGCTTCTTCCCAAGCTTCACTCCTCTTCTTCTCTTTAGTCTTTTCTCCTTCTCTACATGAAACTCCTGCACCGCACAGTAGACTGAAGCCATGGCTGTCACTAAAATAGATGGCCATCCAGTATCACATAATTCTCCCTATAGCTGAAAACAAATATACCATCTTCTGAGGAACATTCATCTCTTCCGCTTAAATATTACTGACACGGGACCTGACCTGATTTTCTATACACATGAGATCTGGAAGTCTGCACTGAAGAGGGGAATACACTCCCCTATCACTCCTCACTCTCGCGCCAGATCCCCTTAACTTTTCCCACACGGCTCTGCGTCCATCCAGCTGATAGCTGCCCCCGGACCTTCATTAGCATGTATATCCCCGCCTGTCTGGGAGGTGCATGCCTCAGATCTTCTAATGTACAGAACTGATTTCAGTATGATAGAAGATCCATCTTGTAACATCTGGCGCACACATGCGCAAGAGGCTTGTAAGTCCCCTGGCTTACATAAACGAGGATCATAAGAAATTATGAGGACGGCACGGTCATGGGAATTATAGGAGATAGGAGACAAACTTTCAAATGTTTCATTTTGTAAACCTACATCCCTAGAAAACAAGCTCAACAGAATTAATATAGCCAATGGCTAAAATGCTCATATACTGTCATTTACTGTCATTGAGGTTGGTAGGAAAATTTTTACTGCATTACAATTTACATTCTAAAATCATGGTAGAGCAGAGCTCTGGCAGCAGAAGAGAATCATATTCTGGAAAGAAATATTAGGGGCCACTGACCATCTCTGCTGATTCAATGGACTATTATAATAAGCATTTATCTCTTTCACAATGTTAAAGAATGGGAAAAGGTCACTCCAGATTTTAAAGTGAAATAAATAAAAAACAAAAAATAAATGAAAGTGAAAGTGTTTCTGTTAATGGTCATTTAAATAAAAAAAATAGGAAACATGCTTAATGTAAACTACAAATAAAGCTAAAAATAAAATATACTGAATGGCTATCATCTTATTATACCCATATATTGATATTCCTTTATATTAAGGAATGTTTCTTTGTGTGTGTGTGTGTGTGTGTGTGTGTTTTTTTTTTTATCAATGCTGAAAATGTATGCAGGGATACAGAGACATCATTATCATGGGTGACTGTTTTATTGTGCACTTATCACACCACACATTAATGGTTCCATCAGTGAGTACAATTTCTGGAAATATGGGTGCCGTCACACAACACTGCTCACAACAGCAATTTCAAGATGAGGCTGTTCTTTCCTTCTCTCATTTAAGCCCCATTATTACAATTTTTCTTAACAAAAGGCGAAAGGCCATGGTAATAAAGTGGAAAGAAGTGGGTCAGGGGATTTTTTCTAATAAGCTTTGATGTACTGTTGGAAAAGGGAAACAAAAGAAAGATAAACTCTGTATGAGATCTATCTAATCTCCTTATCTAATATTCCAGATCTGCCACCGGATTCTCCAGACAAGCAGCATTAGGGATGCATGCAGCTGTTTCCATTAACTATATTTCTTCTTTTTTATATTATTTTTCAGCAGGGGCTTCTCACTGTCCAATATCAAATGTCACCTAAAAGGAAAAAAAAAGCATCTCCAAGTGCTGTTAAAGCTGAAATATACCTGGCAGTGCTCCCATCCCTATCCCCTGTTGTCTAACAAGACAGTTAAACCATTGAGGATAACTGCATATGTATGAGGCTATTTGTTACTGTGGTGAAGGAAATTGTGCACTGACAAGATGATAATTCCCAACAGAGGCCCAATTTCGCCCATGTTGATTTCCCGGTTTACACATTTATCTTCATTTTGTGCACAAAATGTGTTTTCCCCCCCATCATATCCCATCGAGCTATGATGTGAATGAGCTATTAAAAATAAGTGACTAATAAGCATATGGCTTACACTATGTGTAATGGATGACATATTACTCGTCTCTCATTACTATATTGATATTACATTATTAATGTGTTCATATTATTATAGATATATATAATGGAATAATAATTAAAGTACTTGAAAAAGGGATTTTCAGCTGTTAAGAATTTCGCAATTTGCACTAAATAAAAACTAATTTTTTTTTCTTTTGTATAAATTTGTCAATATTGTAAAAATAAAGGGATACAGGCATAGTTTTTTAATGATTGTTTTTAATGATTGTAATTAATCTTTTTAATCAGTGATCATTTTAAGGAATCAGTATTCCAATCTGCAATCCAATCTGCAAATATTAGTGTTTCTGTGCTATTCACACAATGTCGTTCTTTTATGCATGCATTTGGCATGGTTATCATTTCAGACAGTCCATTGTTATCCTATTTAAATACCTTATTAATGCTTAATGCTTTGCACTCTGCTTTTAGGTGCTCTCATCTTCCTCTTCACAAGTAGATCAGTGTGAAGCTCTGACATGGTATAAAGTCCGGACTGATTGGTACAGTCAAGAATCAAGTCTGCTGCATAGAAGGTGACTGGTCCGGGGAGAGTGACCAGCCGGTCAAGCAACTGATTCCCCCTCCCCCTTACACTTGCAAAAAATGATGAATGTGCTTTAGAGGTTATCATTAGTGATCACTTTCACACAGCTAAAAACATTCTGCCAACTACAGCCATCCATGTATATCAAAATTCATTATCAGCTCTAAAGTATACATGCATTTATACATTACATATATCCAGAGCTACCAGCAGAGGGGTACCACCGGTCTCTGTCAAGGGACAGGGCTGTGAGATGGGCTCATTTACCATACCACGATAATCCGTCTTTCACCCCTTCATTCACTTTCCTTGGCTGCACAACAATAGTGGACATACACACATGTATCCACTCATAAGCAGTGGCATTTACTGTATCAATGATTCCTCTATATCTTTCTGTAGGATCTAGGAACATTGACAGTCCATTAAAGCCTTAGACTTGACTTTGGTTGCATAACTTAATACATATTGTATATGACAAGCCCTGCATTGTGAACAAAGCTCCAGTACCTATTCCTTCTGTTTCCCATTTTAATCCTCCTTCTTTCACCCACAGCTCCACATCAAAATTGTGTCTGAAAGAATTGGACCTTTATCTAGGACCACACGGAACAATATCTGAATTGTTTATATATAAAAATGATTTACCTACTCTAATTCATGGCTTTTCCATAAAATGACTCCATAACAATCATTTAACAGGTATAATATAATAAATAAAATAAAAATGGAGTTAAATTGTGGTTTTAACGATTAATTAAACAATATCTAATGTTTCTTTTAAATCGTGGCATTAAATATTGTCAAATGAAGTTAGCAATACCAGGTGCAACTATTTATTTTTGCAACATAAATAATCAGTGGAAATTATAATATGTAAAAAGTGTTTAAAATGAAATAGAATAGAATGTTGGCATATGTGAGAATCGAAATGCACGCCATGATAAGAATGAGGGAACGCTTTAACTTGTCCATTTAGAGGTAAAGTATATCCCATCTTTTACTTAGCTGAAAGTGCACACAGAACTATGCATAACTTGTGCTGTCAGAAAAGCATTTCACGTCGGTATAATGGTACTTTACTGCAACACTTAAACAGCATACATAAATGCTAAATTACTATTGTTTGACATTTTGATATCTTTGAATAAACAATCACAGATTAAACATCACTCAGGAAAATGAATACACATCGATAGTGTGTTCATACACCTCAGACAGAAGGTCATCACAATATCTATTTGCCGAATCTGTCATCAGATTGAAGTGTTCCTAAACAGAGATGAGCAAATGAATTCAAAGATGCAACAATATGCTATATACCACCAGTCATCTGATATACAGGAATCATGATGAGTACAGTGGGCCGTATTCAGAGATCCGTCTCCCGATCGGTTCGCAAATATACGCACGGACGGAGCAAGGAACACCCACCAAAACCCCAGTCACTCCCCTTGCTAATCCATGCTCTGGGAAACTTATGCTGTGTGGAGTTGCATGCATATATGTCCTCCGTCCATGCGTATCTTGATAATCCCGCCCACTTTCCTTCATTTAAATGCCCCCCCCACCACCCATTTTTATGTAAATTCTACCATGCGTATTTTTCCGTCGGATGTATTTATCCACGTGCGATTCACAGGTCCGTACGTAAGGCACTTTTGCGCGTTTCATCAACGTCAATTGCGTAAATAAAGTTACTACGCATGCGCAGTTGAAACATACCTAAAAATACGCACGGAACTGGCCAAGAAAACAGATCTCTGAATACAGCCCAGTGTCATTAATACTTTATAGCACTGTACTATAATGAGTTATAGAAATAAAATATAAGAGATAGCAATAAGTTGAATAAAAATGTTTTGAATGTGGTTCACAGTAGTACTAGTTTCTCATTGTATAATACTCGGAAAATGATGTTACATTTCAAATATACAAAAATACAATCTGCTTATACCTTATGTAAATATTATTAAACTGGAATGATATTATTTGTGCTATACAATGGTAAGCAATAAGCAGAATGTAATAAGGGAGGAGCATGGTCTATTTCGAAAGACCATAGTACTACAGCTGAATGCAGCAATTGACAGTAGTCTGCACTGTAGAAAGTGGTGATGATACAATTTGCCACAGAATTTATCCTAATCTACCAGCCGCACCCGTCACAGAAAGTAGTTATTGGGAACTGGGAAATTGGTTCCCATTCCCAATAACCAGTTTCTATTTTCAGGAAAAAAATATATTATGATGAAATCTCTGCGCTCCCCTATATAAGCAGCTAAATATAGTGTCCAAGTGGTATCCCAAGAAATACTCATACAAATAGACTGTAAACAGGCTATATACAAGATATACAGAACAGAGGGCACATTAATATAAAGCAATTATGCTGACATGAAAATCAAGGTAAGTTCCGTTTTATGGAGAGCTCCTTCTTTATGAGTTTGGAAAGTTCTGTGTTCTTCAGTAGAGCATGTAAGAGAAGAGAGGAGAAAAAGGGAAAAGACCCTTGTATAGAACGTATGGATATATGGTATAATATTGCAAGTATTATACAATTCCTCCTCTTGAATCACAGATTCAGGTTCTTCACCTTGAGAAAGGCTACGGAGGTAGCTGAAACGCGTTGGTAGTAGGAGAACTCTAGCGGCATTGAGGCGTACAGCACAGTTCTATTGTAGGCCCCTTTTACTATCTGCCGGCTGTATTAATACCTTTTTGGCATAAGCACAAGTGTGGCGGCTGGAAGCCGCGGCCGCAGGGCGCCCTGCTTTGTCAGGAAGATTTGTTACAAACAGCAACTATGTATGAAAGTTCAACTATGGAAATAAATATGTCGTTGTAACTATTGATAATATTGTTCTATGTGATGAGGAGTGCCAGATATGGATATTTTCCTGTTGGTAGTTGGTTGATGACCTGTTTGATGCACTAAGTCAAAGAAGCGATTCTGTAAGCATATTTACCACTTAGCCCGGTGACATTTAATAAGGTATCACACAATTGTCGGTTCTTTCTCTTTTTTTATACTCTTTATATGAAAACGCTGGAGAGAGAAACATCTCTTATAAGGATTTACAGCTGTTGAAATACCGATTTGATGCAAAAAGCTCAGCTGTAAGCATATCTGGTTTATGAAACTGATCTATATAGTGGGGTTTTACACTATTGCGGTTTTCTCTCTTTCCCACCCCTTATGTGAACATATTGGAGAAAGAAACATAGATTACATAGAGGACATTGTTTATTTCATGAAGATTCAGACAGACGCATCTGACAACATTGGAAGAGTTTCTGTGAGGCGAAGATAGAATCCTTTCAGAGGGAATCCTTTGGCCTTTTTTTCTGATACACTGGTGATTAAAGAGGTTGAATTGTGAGTATAATACTTGCAGTATTATACCATATAGCCATACGTTCTACACAAGTTTCTATTTTCACCCTATTTCGAACAATGATAAAACCACCATTCAGCTGGCAGATGTATTATGTTCTAAATCCAGCCCTCGGACCGGCAAACACATCCCATAAGGGAGAATGACCACAGAAGCCAGAAATAACCAGGCTACACCTATGCTATTATTTGAATGAAGTTCACCTTATTATTGTTCTTATAACTCACATACAGTCAAATGGTAAGTAAGGTGTACAATATCCAATAATACCTGAATATGGTGGGGTCAGGCTTTAACTTACAGTAAAGTGAAAGCTCATGACAGAGGCTGGAATAAGGCAAAGATATGAAGAAATATTGTAATACAAAGCATGATGGAATTTGTAGTTTCACAGCACCTGGATTGCCAATGGTCACCGATGTCTACTTTATAAAGGTGTTACTGCCGGGTCACTCTAACCTGCTTTATCTGTTCCTGCATAACTTGAGTGAGATTTCTTCTTGGTAGCACGACCAGAGTAGACTTAAGTATTCTCTGAAGAAAAACTAATAATAGATTGTGCGCCTACCCTAAAATACAAAATTAAAATACTACCACATAAAAAAAATAATATTTTTGCGTGATAGAATAAATTTATGAAAAAATCATATATAAATATACATATACATATGAGTGTATATTTTCTTTGTGTGAACCAAAGTAACCCAAGAGCGCAGGCTAAAAAGGCATGTGCAGTGCCCAAAAAGGAAAAAAGAGGAGTATATATGCATATAGCTGCGCTAGGGTGACTGTATTGTACACAGAGCAAATATATAAAAGCGAGTCAGACAAAATAAATTGTAATATTAAAAATAAACAAATTTATTGTAGATCAACCCAAAAGAGGGAATTATTAAAAGATGTATATATAAACAATTAATGAATAATCACAATAAGTGAATCAATAAAAGCATTGATAGGCTGAAGACAGGATTTTACCGGCATGTATAACAACATTACATATAATAATTAAAAAGGATCAGGCTTGTGCCCCTGTATTGGTCCACAGTCTGCAGGGAAAAAGACCCCCTATATAGATGGAATTTTAGGGGGTCCGAACGGTGGGTGATGGATAACCCCTGTAGCCAGTATTGGACTAGATGCTACGATCTTAACCTGTAGAAATAGCAACAAACGTGAAGTATATAAAGAGCTGTGGAGAGGTCTCCATGTGTATCTTAAGGCTCTATTGGAAGCTCCAAAGGTATGCAAGGCTCCTATCCCGTACTCCGGCGCCGGTAAGCAGCCTGGGGATTAGTGGAAGGAACCGATGTCCCAGCAATGGATCCTCGGAGTTGTCAGTGACTAAAATTCCATCTATATAGGGGGTGTTTTTCCCTGCAGACTGTGGACTAATACAGAGCTTCCAATAGAGCCTTAAGATACACATGGAGACCTCTCCACAGCTCTTTATATACTTCACGTTTGTTGCTATTTCTACAGGTTAAGATCGTAGCATCTAGTCCAATACTGGCTACAGGGGTTATCCATCACCCACCGTTCGGCCCCCCTAAAATTCCATCTATATAGGGGGTGTTTTTCCCTGCAGACTGTGGACCAATACAGGGGCACAAGCCTGATCCTTTTTAATTATTATATGTAATGTTGTTATACATGCCGGTAAAATCCTGTCTTCAGCCTATCAATGCTTTTATTGATTCACTTATTGTGATTATTCATTAATTGTTTATATATACATCTTTTAATAATTCCCTCTTTTGGGTTGATCTACAATAAATTTGTTTATTTTTAATATTACAATTTATTTTGTCTGACTCGCTTTTATATATTTGCTCTGTGTACCAATACAGTCACCCTAGCGCGGCTATATGCATATATACTCCTTAAGTATTCTCTGATATCTTTTTTACCATCAGCAATGGTCAGTCACACCACAACGTCAAACATAAGTTTCAACGGGACACAGTCAAGTCATACCTTTCTAACAGATGCCACCACTGCATTCAAGGACGCCCACTCAATGATTCTTTACACTACTGTGACACCTGCTAGATACTTCCAGGCTGTGATTAACAAATGCCTAATGCTTAATCTACACTACTGCACTTAACGCAACATGGATGGGTAAGCATTTTACTTATTTTTGGATTAGGGGCAGGGTTAAGGTTAGACTGTGGTTACGTTTAGGGTTTGGCTAAAGTTAGGGTTAGGCTGCAGTTAGGCCTAGGCTTAGGTTGCAAATAAGGTTAGGGTTAGAGTTAGGGTCAGACTAGTGTTATACAGTGGTAATAATAGTGTTAGTGTAGGAATTTTAAGTGTCGGCAACACTAAGGTTTATATAATAATGCTATCAATCTATTTTGTCAGGAAAACAACCATGTCAAGTTTATTTATTTAACATCCATACACTGTAGGACTAATATTGTCACGTGTATAAATATGGATCAAATAACATACTGCACACATTTCAACTTCTTCTGGGTGATCACAAATGCAATGATAAAGGGCACAAGTCTAAGATCAATATCTGCTGATTTGGATCTCCTAAAACAGCTTGAGCTATTGGGGTACGCTATCATCCCCTCTGTGGACCGTACTCACAACTAAGAGTGAGTTAGGTGGGGACAGAACCAGACTAACTCACTGATGCAGCCCCTAACACCCCCCCCTCCCCCCGTTTTTTGGTACCTTATGGCACTTAAGAGTGTCATAGGGCTACCTTATCTTACCGTGCATAGCTTCCTTCTTAGGAAGGACAATGCCTCTCCCCACCCACCACCCCACCCTCCCCGGCTAATCAAATCCCTCCCTTCTCCCACATCTAAATAAACACTCCCCAAGGTGGCATTAGCACGCCTCTTTTTGTAACTACTGTGCATGCGTCGTAGGTCATTTACAGAATCTACATAACAGTTAGGTACATAGATTGCGTAAATGACTTACTATGCATGCACAGTCGTTACATTCGGTAAATTATGCACCTAAGACGTCGGAGCTTCTTAGGTGTGAATACGGTCCTATATCTACACCTCTGTGTGATCACTTCTCTAACCACTCCCCTCGCTCGCTTGCGCGTATCTCTGACTACAGTACCCAACTCTTGCGCATTAAAAATGCTTGCGAATTGTAAGTCTGAAATGGTACACAGCACAATAGCACATCCATAACGTACAGAATTCTAAGTCCTGTCCAGCTACAAGCACAATCCCCGCCCACCACCACCCATCAGAAGCTGTGCAAGTGTCATTTGTCAGAAGTCTTAATTGGCTGAATTGTGCTCCAATCGTTGTGTGCACATTTGCAGACTGCTAAAGGGGATTTTTTCATGACCAATTTGCATGGAAAATTCACCTTTTTGGAAGTCTGGATGTGGTCCCAACAGACTTGGCTTTAGCTCAAGTCAAGGAGAAGCAAAGAAGACAATTAAAGGTTCTTAAGTGACCTCAGATGAAATTTACAGTGAATGCATCTAAATAAAGCACTTTTATTTAATATTCCCTATGTGTGCCCAGATCATTTTAGTATTATACCGTTTTTTTCCTTATTGAATAAAGCTTGCAAAAAGAAAAAATAGATAGCAGTGAGAAATGAAAGCCTCAAACAGGGATCCAAACCAATGGGATTAAAAATATTGCTTACATATGCTAGTCCAGTTATGCTATCATCAGTAGCCAGACAGAAATGTTAAACCATATTAATTAAATTTATACATTTTTATTTGCATATTAATTAAAACAAAACTTTATACATTTGAAACATGAAACAATAATAACAATAATGAAAACTTTCATGTTTTGCTGCAGCACAAAAGTTCCAAAATTACAACGTAAAGTTTATTATACAACATTATTAATTAAACTAGAGATTAACACAGCACAATATAATTGCAAATCTCAGCACATGCAATTATGTTATGAGTTGTGGGAATAATTATTCTGTGTGGGGATAGTGTGTGCATTATGAAAGGAAAACACACTGGGAAATGTATTAACCATCTATCTTCAGCATCTCGCCTATCTTAACAACTATCTCCCACCAAGCAGGGCAACCCCATTGAGACAGCAAATCTTTAGAATGAAAGTTGTTGAGAATTAAGTACACTCAGCACTTCTGCAAGATACAATGGATTTTGTGTAAAGATTAAAAGGGGAAAAAAAAATCCCTTTTTCAAAGTCATAAAATTGCTTTTCTTTTTGCATTACATTGGTTTAAATAGCCAAAATACATTATTTAAAAAATAAAATTATTTCTTTCTCTTGTTAGTTGATTGGTAATGCTGGCTAATAAAACATTAGTAAGTATGGGGTCTGTTGTGTTTATACACACTGGTCCTGATCCAGATTGGAATGTATGTCAGAGGATCTCTGTCTTCTTTTGCACTACGCAAAATGTAGTCAATGTACAGTAATGGTGTGCACATGCAAGTGACCCAGACAAGGACATTTTCACCAGCCACAGGGCATGTCCAGGAAGCTGCCAACGGCCAACATTTCACAACCACTATTGAACCATTGCGATAGTATTTTAACCATTTGAACACACTACTATAGTGAAGGGGATCCTGCCTATGGATAGCAGTTTGATAGAAGCTAATTTAATTCATTACTATGGACCGGCCCAAGACATCCATCCCTGCTTTGGTTGGTGCTGGATCCAGCCTTAGTGTGGGAAAGGGGAGGTACCTTTCCTTGCTAGCACAGATGTCTACATGCAGACTGCTACCTTGAAGTTTCTGATAGATCCTCATGATGTATAATGGGAACACATTGGAAGTCCTTATAGTGCCGAGTGCAAACCAGTACAGAAGTGTGGATCCAGAGGAAGTCTGGATACATGCAGCATTTGCTCTTGTGCAGTTGCAAAATGCAAACATTTTTCGATCCTATTGATTGGAAAACATCTCTTTTATGTAAGTCTGTATCCAATCCTGTATTTTTTATATACCTTCACTTTGTCAATAAGGAGTTTGTTCAAAGCATAATCAGCATTTCCACTATACACAACAAAGCAGTAATGTGCAATTGCATTACTGAGGAATGGGAAAGTATTTTGGAATGAAGCTACAGTGTTCAAGACTGTGCTGTGTCCATACACAACCTGTGGTATCTCCCACGGGATCCAGAGCAGAACTTGTATTTGCATCTGGATTGTACTGTATCTAAGGTCTAATAATTTGTGTGTGGTTTTGCATCCAGGAGAAGTTCATGTTTGTATTTGGGTCTTGATCAGGCTCATTGTATGTTTAATTAATCTACATAAATTATATATAGCAAATATAGTAGTATATATTAGTAGTGCTCTGTTTAAGAAAAAAACTACTAATACCTCCACTCCACTGAAACTACCCTGACTAAGGTCACAAACGATCTCCTTTCTGACAAATCAAAAGGGCCACTTCTTCCTTCTCATCCTCCTGGATCTATCGGCAGCCTTTGACACTGTTGATCACCCTTTGGTCCCTCTGCCTCTCTGGTATTGTTCTCTGTCTCAACCCCTAGCAGCTCCTCCCCTACAACTCCTCTTCCCGTTGGCGTTCCCCAGGGCTCAGTTCTTGTCTGGGTGACCTCATCAGCTCCTTTGGCTTTCACTACCACCTCTATGAAGACAACACTCAAATCTATCTCTCCTCACCAGACCTCTCCCCCGAAATTCTGTCAAATGTGTCAGACTGCCTCTTGGCCATCTCCTCATGGATGTCCGAGCGTTTTCTCAAGCTTAACATGGACAAAACTGAAATTGTAGTCTTCCCTCCTTCATGTATGCCCTCTACCCCTACTATCTATGGTTCTGATTCAGAGACTGAAAATAAATAAGAAATTGGGTTACTTCTGGTCAAAACCATGTTGATTTCAGGGGAAGTCAAGTTAATTGTATACTCTGCATGCAGGGATATATCTTTGAATTGTTTACTGCACACAGATACTGACCAGCTTTACTATCACACTGTTATTTAAACTTGGGATAGGAAACATTACCTATCAACGCTAATACTGTTTGCAGCAGATGAAATAAGACTCCCCTGCAATCAACATGGTTTAGCCCAGGAGAAACTTTCCTCTCTTAATTTCAATCTCTGAATCAGGTCCTATATTACTATATGTAATCCTGGACTCCTCTCCTTCACATCTGCGCCCTCTCACTGTCCTGCCGCTTTCATATCCACAACATAGCGCGCATCCAACCACGCGCATCCACTAAAACAATCATTCACTCTCTCGTTATCTCCCGTCTGGACTACTGCAACATTCTCCTCTCTGGCCTCCCTCTGGTTCATCTTGTACCCCTACAATCCATACTAATGTTGCAGCCAGACTCATCTTCCTCTCCCAACACACTATCTCCATTTGCCCTCTCTGTCAATCTCTACACTGGCTTCCGGTCTTTTTCAGAATTCTCTTCAAGCTCCTCACCACAACATCAGTGGGAAGGGTGTAATCTGCTATTGAGTCCACGCTGTACTCAGACTTCCTACGTTGAGGAGAGGCTGTGTGCATCCTGTGGCAACACTCCCAGTATAGAACTCTTAATCCAGAGGCTCTAGATCTGTACTGGGTGCATGCATCATCCTAGTGATCGGAAGGTGCACCTTTTGCAGAGGTTTGGATCCGGTTATCATTTTAACTGTAGTTTTTAAAGAGAAAACAATGAAAACATACAGTAGTTGTTTTGTTGTATGTAAAGAGACAACTCGTACCTTACAAAACCTATATTACTAAACATATTCCTGATTATGTGAAAGCATTACCATGATTTGTACTCTCCTAGTCACCCTCTATGTTTTATTTTTATGTTCAATTCAAGTTCAGCCGTAGCAAAATGTACAGGACATTTAATCCAGCACATCTTACTTTATGTCACTGTCATTCTCCATTCTCAGCTCATCAGTCAAGTTATATATTTTTCCTTACCTTACTAACCTTCTCATATCCAACTGTTCTTTTCTAATATTTTTCTTTAGCTAACATAGCATATTCCACAATAGCTAAGACACATTGTTATACAGGGCTGGATGCAGACATTCCATTTTTGATGCAATCGGAGCCGTGAGCAAAATTTTTCACACTATAGTCACTCCCACTCCAATGGACAAACTTTCCACATTTAGATCTTACCCTAACTTTTCCAATTCAAGCGTGTCTAGATTCCCGGAAGTACAGATGTTTTGTTTGGTATACATCAAGAGCAAGGCAAGATTAAGGGCCACGTGGGCCTGGGGCTTAAAATGATGTGGTGGTCAAATAAATGTAGGCGTGGTAAGGACCATAGAGGGTATAGCTAGCAATGATGAGAATGCAGAGACAATGGTAGAGAAGCCCGGATAATCGGTCATCCCACTAGCTGGATTTATTTATTGGCCTATATTCAGATGGAGGCCTGGGGCTGTAGGCTCATTAGCCCCATTGTTAATCCCTGATCAAGCGGAAGCATCTTTACTGGACATTGCAGTGCTGTAGCTAGAAGTTTTAGGTGCATTCAGCTATGCACCTGGACGAATGCCCCTATTACAAACCTCTAGATATGGCTCTAGTGCATTATAATAATTGTAAGAGGCCCACAAATCAGAATGAGCACATTTGCTTAGATATCTGTATTTACTGAGTTTGCACTTAGCCAGCATCTGTTCTGTTATGTTTTTCCTAACAAGAAAAAGCACTCACTAGTCCAAAGAATGGGCTCCATTTACTATTTAAATTTTCGGGTGATAATGAGTGTTTTAACACTAAAACGCTCATTGGGCCTGATCCTGTACTACGCCGATGCGCTGTGCTTACTAAAGCACAGCGTAACGGCGTTCACTTCCCCCGACACTCCCCCTGTGCGGGCGTATGGCCCCTTTCTTACGGCGGCTGAAGGCTACCCTAACTTCAGCTGGTGTAATAGGGCCTGATCCAGATCTACGCCCGCGAGCGCCCGCGAGCGTAGCGTATGATCGCCCGGGCGTATAAACTTTCACGCTCATGACCCTCCCATACTTACGGTGGCTGAACGCTA
>WWET01001492.1:273906-284737 GCA_011038615.1 Limnodynastes dumerilii
CATCGCAGGGATCTCCCTGCGAACAGCTACTAACGCCAGCCTGAGCTGGCGTTAGATTTTCATGGTGAGCGGAGTTAGAAACTCCGCTTCACCACCCCTTCACCGCTGTGTAAATATGCGGTACAGGGGGAGCCCGTTCACATGAACGGGCCCGTGATGGCAGGAGAAGGAGTCCTGCATCGTCATGGAAACGATGGTTTCCACTGGCGATGCAGGGTTTTTAAATATGAGAAAGGACATTTTGAAGCGATAAGGGCAGTTTTCTATTGAAAACTGCCCCTATCACTCCAAAATGAACTCTGTAAATAGAGCCCATTGTATTTACCAGCTTGTAATCCAACCTTTGCATTCTCCAGCCTGCAAAGCACACTATTGCATCTACCATCTTGTAATCTAATTTTTGCATTCTCCAGCTAAACAGCTATTATATAAACCAGCCAGCAGTCCAGTATTTGCTTTTCCATCATGCATTGCAGCTTAGACTATTTCAAACTTGCTACTCATTTGCTGAAATGGCCAGTTGCAATGGAGTCTCCTGTAGTCCCAGTCTGCTTCCAGTGCTTTACTTTTCTTATTTTCTTTACTTTTTTCTCCAGCAGTTTCCTTCTATTTCCAGTATTATGCCTTACAGCACAGTCTGCATTCAGTTCATATTTCCAGCAGTCTCAATCTACTTCCAGTATTATGCCTTACAGCACAGTCTGCATTCTGTTGAAGTCTCCAGCAGTCCCAATCTACTTTCAGTATTATACATTACTGCACAGTCAAAGTTAAAAATTTTAGCAGTCCAAATCTGCTTCCTCTATTATAGCTTAAAGCCCAGTCTGCATTCAGCTCTAGCCTACAGCAGTCTGGTTCCAACGCTACCTTGTGACCCACCCTGCATTCCCTTTACCAACCATCCAATAGCTAAAGAGTAGCTGTTAATAGAGTCCCAATCTCCTTCCAGTGCTTTACCTTACAATCCAGTCTGCATTCTGCTTATGCCTCAGGGTCACAATCTGCTTCCAAATGTTATAGCTTACAACACAGTCTGCACTCACCTCTAGCCTAAAGCAGTTTAGTTCCAGAGCTACATATTGTGACCCCGCCTACATTTCCATACTGGAGGGTTATCTGACAGTTATCGTTCCATTTACACCTGTGGCATAAGTTCTTCTGTGGCGCCCGGAGGCGAGGGGTAAAATCCTTTTAACGCAGTCCACAGCCAGTGATAGCTATATTACAGGCTTGGGCCCATTACCGGAGCCTTTTAAAAGGGAGGAGGACAATAGAAGTGCCCCCCACACATACTAGTGCCCGCTCAGCACACATACTAGTGCCCCCCACAGAGCTCAGCGCTTCCATTGCCTCCGGTACTTCCGCCACTGATTTCCACAATAATCATTTACAAGGTGTACAAACAACGCAGCAGAATCAGAATACTGCATCATCTAATTTGGTTTTAGGGATTCCTACAGTTACAAAATCACCTATGTCTCAACTGAAACCAGGGCCGTAACTAGGGGTGTGCGGATCTTAAGGGGGCACCAATAAGTTAATATTTTTGGTCAAATTGGCTTGGAATTCAGGGTCAGGGGGCCCCATTTGTACTTTTAGCCCCTGGCGCTGAAATCTCTGGTTACGGCTCTGACTGAAACTATCCACAAGAAACTAGAGAGCAGTGTATGGGGGAATTTGTTAAGCAGGTTGGTGCTAGAATCATTACTATAGATTTGAAAAGATGTCAGATTGTTTCTGTGTTTTGTCTGCTTTACGTTAATGCGCTCAGTAGAACTTAGTTCCGTACAATGCCATTTCAGAGGAAATGGGCTGTGCTTCCCCTCCACCTGCTAAAGTGAGCGGGGGAAGCAAGCTAATTGTACAGTGTGGGAGGGGTATCACACACTCCTGCGGATCATCAGTCCGTACAACCGCTGATCCGTTAGTTAAGGCAGGTTTAAAGCTCGCACGAGAGACGGTAGTGACAGGGGGAGTTCACTTTGCTATGCTTTCCGTATGGGCGGGAGTCTGGATCCGATCCAATGTAACTGTCTGATTGAGTGTAAGTCCCCATAGCGAACAGCCCTATTTTGATAGGGCCGTTCACTCCCAGCCAGTTCCGAACTGGCTGGGATTAATTGCTTATGCCTTGATAAGGCATAGCAATCAATTCCCGTAACACCGAACACGGTGCAACGAACGGTAAGCAACCCCACTCCCTAACCCTAAGTCACCTCCCCTCAGCCTAACCCTAAGTCACCCCCCTGCAGCCTAACCCTAAGTCCCCCCCTCCTATTAGCCTAACCCTAAGGACCATCCCCCCCACAGCCTAACCCTTAATCTCCCCCCACAGCCAAACCTTAAATCCCCCTTCCCCCAAGCCTAACCCTAAGTACCCGGAGAGGGTTACTCACCTCTACGGTAATCTGGTCCAGCAGCAGAGCTGCCGGCTTTTTCGAAAATGAATGGGTGAGTACACAAATCGCATACTCACCCATTCATTTAAAAAAAATTCTGCGGAGTATGACATTCAAAATAGGGACAACCGAAAAGCAGCTTTCGGGCTGTCCCTATTTCGCAACGTGAAACATCGTAGCAGGTTTTTGCAACGTTTAGATCATCCCTCCATTTTATGTCTCCTAGCAGAATCACAGTTTACCCGCTTGGACAGTGTCTACTTTGCATTACAAAGGAAATTATTTGGTGGTTATTCTCAGGTAACAGTCCTGTAACATGGAATGTAGTGGTACAAGATGCACTGCAATCAGTGTGTGCAGCAAATTGTTCCAAATTTCCTCTAAGTTTCCCAAAATAATCTGGATAGATATGACTCATTTCCAACTCCTTGCCATGTTCCAACCAACAGAAAAACCCCATGTGATCTGTCACTGACTATGAGAGATGCTCAAATTTGTTTTAAAATAGTCGTTAAATCCATTTTATATTCCATGTGAGGATTTTAAAGGCATAAAAGTTCCTAAACATCTTTCTAATAATAAATGTACTGACTTAATTGCCCACATAATTATACAAAGGCATTTAATGTATAATTAGATGTGTAGTGTTTCTGGATGCCTACCAAACATTTGTGGTCATTTTATAACAAGTGCAAAGTACATCTGTTCCTACCAAGACTTTTTTTAATGCACTGAAAAATTGGCTGCTGTGTTATGAACTAGAAAACAATAGAACAGATCTACCAGTCATGCCTATGAACAGGGCCTCATTATGAGGGGGAGTGAGGCTCATGTTATGCCCCATATAATGTTCCATCAGTGTGCATTATCATCTGGGGGTTTCTGAAGCCACAAAATACTTGCCTGACCAAGGCTCGGAGGTGGTAATGTGGCTGTCTGGCAGGTGGGCTATGCAGTCACATTGCTGCACTAAGCCAGGCAGAAAGGCAGTGCACCAGTCTATGATGTAGAAGCCAGATTGTCTAAATAAACTTAACATATAGCTCTCTACTTCAAGCTGTATCAAGGTGCAATATTTAATTTCCATACAGTGACAAAGATAGAGTGGTCCTCATAATTCTTAGAACAAGTGTCATGTTGTCCGATGCAGTGCATCCATATGGTTTTTTACCAGCGGCTTCTTTATCTTTTATTTCATATTGTTTTATTCTAAGTATTTATATCTCACAAAGTACAATGATAAGAAGTTAGAGCTTTACAAATGAAGTATCATAATAGCATATAATACGTAAACTCGGTTATTGGTGACACATCTTTAACACTTATCCACATAGTTTAAAAAAAAGCCAGAGCCTATGTTTAAGTTAAACTGTCACTTATGTTTGTTTACAATATAGATTTACAGACTATTTTAAACAGCTTTCAAATGTATTGAATGCAAGAGAAACAGAGAGAAGATAAAGCTAATAAAATGGTGAGCATAACTAAGCCTGATGACCTGGAAACTCTTTTCAGATTCTTCCCTCATTTCTAGACTTAAGCCAAATAATAGTTGCCATCACTAGTGCTGTGACTTGGTATTACAATGTACAGGATAGAAAAGATGTGTGGATACTGCAGCCCTGTGCGTCTGTTACTCAAAAATCCCATAGGAAAAAAAGTTGGTAATGAGGATCCAATCAGATTTGAGCAATGTGGAAAGATGAACATGAAATTCTACACAGACAAAAAATGAGGGCATATGATAAGAACAACTACTATATCCAAAATATGATTCTAAAATGAAATGGAACAGTTCACTAAAATCTCTCTGGCTGTGTTTCTGGCTTATGCTAAATGATTGCACAGCTATATGCCTGGATTCTCTTGGGGAAAATCTAGCTCATTACTGCATATCATGTACCACAGAGTATTCAACTATGATTCATTAAATCTTGTATTTAGATGTATGTTTCTGAAATCCTCCAGCAATTTTCATACTTAAAAAATATTATTGCATTTCTTTTGAACCTAGAATGTAAGAAATACATCAGGTTAAAGCACATAATTTTTTAACAATGTATACTATTTCCATACTGATAGAATAACAACTTGCAAGAGGTCGCCTTCTATCTGCAAAGACAAATTGGAAAAGACTGTGCTCTACACTTGTGTTATCAGCTAGAGTACATGAGGGCTGTAATAGCTTTCTTTGCTACATTGATGTAAATTAGGCAAATTTTATTACGAGAACAGAAGAAAAAAGAGGTTTTATAAGAAGATAAGCCAAAAAGATGTCTGCTAAACAGCCTTGCACTCCAGTGTATCATGCTCCTGAGTCAAATTTGAATACATCATTTAAAAATTGTGTTCTCTAATAGATTCAAAGGTATTTATGTTTCAGAAAATTGCCAGAGCCGATGGATTTTAGGTAGTGTATTATCTTGTTACTTTTTTATATTTGGTCCCACCGAAAGAATCATTAAAATCTTTATACAAGTATTTACACATTTTATTTTATTTTATTATGTAGATTTTTTGTTATCTCATATTCACAATTTGTAGTTCAAGGCTTCCAAATGTGTATATGCTAAAGATCAATATGGAGGAGTTGTATATTTCCTGATCTGTGTGAGTGTTCTCATTGTAGAAGAATATATTGGAACATTATTAACAACAGTCAAAATGATCCCATCCCATGATGTTACATAGGGAACAGAGAATACTTAACGTGACATACTGCAATGATACCTATTCAGCAGTCTATTTCATGTTGGTGCATATGCTTACCTATAAAGTTGCTATCTGCTTTTCTCATACATTGGTATTTAGTGTTGGGACATGTTTTAGGGCTCGTGCTCCACTTCCCTCTACGTCCTATTTGCGGTTCCGGCTGGATGATTTGTAGCAGGTAATTAGTACCTCAATCGTCTCACAGGCAGTTTTACGGCATGCATGGATTTTTTATACAGTAACCTCATAGATTTAGCACAATCCAGTGAACTCCACAGTATTATTTAAAAGCGATATATTAGCAAGGATCCAATTATCACAGCATCCGCTTGACGCGTTTCGTCCCAGCTACTGGGGACTTTCTCAAAAGCGTGTAATATGGCAATTGGCAGCAAAGAGTCTCACACTGGAAACCAGGCACCACACAGGGTAATAAACAAACCTTTAACTGATGGTTTAACACTTGCTATATATTTGTAATATATGTATTGATAGGAATTAATAGCAAGCTATCTTCAAATAAAAACTTTTTACGTTTCCACACATTGCCTCAGTGACTTGTACACGCATGAGGATACCATTGTCCGGACAGCTCAGTGTCTTCCATGAATTAATCTTACATGTCATGGTATAATTGTGTAGGAACATAGTTATAAAGGCCAGAGAACTTGCTCAACTCCAGAATGCAGTTTAATATGAAAGCTTTTCAGTATGTGGGTGCTTTATGGAAACAGATAGGCAGGAAAATAAAATGAGTTTGCATTCCTTTCAAAGTGTTTTGCTCCTTTTTGTCTTCTCTCCTTACTCTAAATGGGCCTGATCCAGACCTATGCTCATGAAACGCTCATGTGTGTAGCGTATTTACGCCAGCGTACCTACGATGCCCTCCCATAGGCACTCCCTTTGTTTGTACTTACTCTTGCCGTCTTACACCCAGCAAACCCTATCCTAACTTTTCTGATCGTAACCGTGGGCGGCTGTAAGCTCCTTTCGTAGTTATGACATTTAGCATGCCCATACTGTATGATTTAAATGCATCACACCGCCATCGGTGCGTATTTCCCAAAATCGTATGCCAGGCACACCCAGGCACACCCCCTCGACCGTAGTTACCATAGTTGCCAAGTCCGCTTATAACAAGCGGAATTGGGCTTATTTTTTCCCTGAGTCGCGGCTTTTTTTTGCTGGCCCCGGGTTGCAGTTTTTGGGCTTGTTTTTTTTTTTTTTTTTTGTAGGGGAGTGTACAGAAGGTACATGCAGGAGGAGTGCCTAGGGGAGTGTACAGAAGGTACATGCAGGAGGAGTGCCTAGGGGAGTGTACAGAAGGTACATGCAGGAGGAGTGCCTAGGGGAGTGTACAGAAGGTACATGCAGGAGGAGTGCCTAGGGGAGTGTACAGAAGGTACATGCAGGAGGAGTGCCTAGGGGAGTGTACAGAAGGTACATGCAGGAGGAGTGCCTAGGGGAGTGTACAGAAGGTACATGCAGGAGGAGTGCCTAGGGGAGTGTACAGAAGGTACATGCAGGAGGAGTGCCTAGGGGAGTGTACAGAAGGTACATGCAGGAGGAGTGCCTAGGGGAGTGTACAGAAGGTACATGCAGGAGGAGTGCCTAGGGGAGTGTACAGAAGGTACATGCAGGAGGAGTGCCTAGGGGAGTGTACAGAAGGTACATGCAGGAGGAGTGCCTAGGGGAGTGTACAGAAGGTACATGCAGGAGGAGTGCCTAGGGGAGTGTACAGAAGGTACATGCAGGAGGAGTGCCTAGGGGAGTGTACAGAAGGTACATGCAGGAGGAGTGCCTAGGGGAGTGTACAGAAGGTACATGCAGGAGGAGTGCCTAGGGGAGTGTACAGAAGGTACATGCAGGAGGAGTGCCTAGGGGAGTGTACAGAAGGTACATGCAGGAGGAGTGCCTAGGGGAGTGTACAGAAGGTACATGCAGGAGGAGTGCCTAGGGGAGTGTACAGAAGGTACATGCAGGAGGAGTGCCTAGGGGAGTGTACAGAAGGTACATGCAGGAGGAGTGCCTAGGGGAGTGTACAGAAGGTACATGCAGGAGGAGTGCCTAGGGGAGTGTACAGAAGGTACATGCAGGAGGAGTGCCTAGGGGAGTGTACAGAAGGTACATGCAGGAGGAGTGCCTAGGGGAGTGTACAGAAGGTACATGCAGGAGGAGTGCCTAGGGGAGTGTACAGAAGGTACATGCAGGAGGAGTGCCTAGGGGAGTGTACAGAAGGTACATGCAGGAGGAGTGCCTAGGGGAGTGTACAGAAGGTACATGCAGGAGGAGTGCCTAGGGGAGTGTACAGAAGGTACATGCAGGAGGAGTGCCTAGGGGAGTGTACAGAAGGTACATGCAGGAGGAGTGCCTAGGGGAGTGTACAGAAGGTACATGCAGGAGGAGTGCCTAGGGGAGTGTACAGAAGGTACATGCAGGAGGAGTGCCTAGGGGAGTGTACAGAAGGTACATGCAGGAGGAGTGCCTAGGGGAGTGTACAGAAGGTACATGCAGGAGGAGTGCCTAGGGGAGTGTACAGAAGGTACATGCAGGAGGAGTGCCTAGGGGAGTGTACAGAAGGTACATGCAGGAGGAGTGCCTAGGGGAGTGTACAGAAGGTACATGCAGGAGGAGTGCCTAGGGGAGTGTACAGAAGGTACATGCAGGAGGAGTGCCTAGGGGAGTGTACAGAAGGTACATGCAGGAGGAGTGCCTAGGGGAGTGTACAGAAGGTACATGCAGGAGGAGTGCCTAGGGGAGTGTACAGAAGGTACATGCAGGAGGAGTGCCTAGGGGAGTGTACAGAAGGTACATGCAGGAGGAGTGCCTAGGGGAGTGTACAGAAGGTACATGCAGGAGGAGTGCCTAGGGGAGTGTACAGAAGGTACATGCAGGAGGAGTGCCTAGGGGAGTGTACAGAAGGTACATGCAGGAGGAGTGCCTAGGGGAGTGTACAGAAGGTACATGCAGGAGGAGTGCCTAGGGGAGTGTACAGAAGGTACATGCAGGAGGAGTGCCTAGGGGAGTGTACAGAAGGTACATGCAGGAGGAGTGCCTAGGGGAGTGTACAGAAGGTACATGCAGGAGGAGTGCCTAGGGGAGTGTACAGAAGGTACATGCAGGAGGAGTGCCTAGGGGAGTGTACAGAAGGTACATGCAGGAGGAGTGCCTAGGGGAGTGTACAGAAGGTACATGCAGGAGGAGTGCCTAGGGGAGTGTACAGAAGGTACATGCAGGAGGAGTGTGTGTATATATATATATATATATATATTGTTGGGCTTGCTTTTGGGCTTTTTCGGATTGAATTGGGCTTGTTTTGGGCTTGTTTTTAATGTCTCGGTTGCTTGTTTTATGTTTCAGAGTTGGCAACCCTGGTAGTTACGAAGGTGTTACGCTCAATGCCCATACGCTCAGAATTAATATGAGCATAACATCAGCCCCGCGCATGCGCAGTAAGTACAAATGATCGTTTTTATACTTACACTCGTCGTAAAAACGCACCCGAGCGTAGGTCTGGATCAGGCCGAATGAGCCCCAAAGCGCATAGATGAGTGTGTCTAGTCCTGAATTCCAAGGGATTTACAATGCTGTGGGTTTGGAAAAGTGGAGATGTTTCCTATAGCAACCAATCAGAATCTAGATCTCACTTTCTTTTTACATACTAGAGAGTGTCAGCTAAAATCTGAATCTGATCTCCACTTTTCCAGACCTGCAGCTTAGTACCGTATTTCCCCATGTATAAGATGCACCTTTTTTTTAGACGAAAAATGGGTCTAAAAATCGGGTGCGTCTTATACAGGGAATGCAACATTGAACTTACCTTTGCAGTCCCTCTAGTGGTTCCTCCGGCGGTGTCAGGCTCTCTTCCCCGCAGCTGTGACTCCGGCTGTCTCCCTCGCGTCGCGAGCTGCACAAAGACGTTGCGTGACCTAAGGTCACAGCAAAGGTAAGGAGGGACAGCAAAGGTAAGTTCAATGTTGCATCCCCTGATCCCCTGTATAAGATGCACCCAATTTATAAGTTATGCTAAAAATAATATTTAAAAAATACATCATTTTTTTTTTATTTTGGCTCCAAAAACGGGGTGCGTCTTATACAAGGGAGCGTCTTATACATGGGGAAATACGGTAAAACGGGACCCAAGTCCTCATCTGCTTAGGGCACTTGTGTTCCCTCTGCACATCTGTTTCCAAGGTTGGTATGGATAATTCATAATTTGACCTCTTATATAAAGCTGCCAGTTATATTTTACTAGGTTGTATTTTTTATTACTGAAATGAAGCTGTCTAAGCTTTTTATAACTATTTTATGTAAACATTAATTACATTTAAGACATTGATTAAATGTATTATATAATTTCTATGATTATTATTATGATTATTATAAAATATTTATTAGTGGGATTTATTTTTTACTTACATTGGTGCTGCTAAATAGAGCACTATCATCATTTGTTCTGTTTAAGAATGTCAGTCATGTATTTAGGTCTAATGGTTCTGTTTTGCCAATGATCCATTCTGCACAATATGGCACCCTTAAATAATTTGTGTCTTTGTTGTCAAACAAAAGCACCGAGATGAGGCCAACGAGGCATGGACAACAACTATCATCTTTTATAGCCTGTGCACTTACATTCTCGGTTCGGTTGAGTCCTATAAGCAAAGACTACCAATCAATTTACTGCAAGAATGAAGATTTTCTGACAAGAAAGATGCACATAAAAGACAACTTAACCTTGACAATATCATTTCTTGAATAGCTGATATGTTTATAAGTATAATATGTTTCCTTAAGTGTTACCTTTTTGAGGAAAATCAAGTGCTGTTTTCAAAATCAAAGATGCACTTCGTTCAAAGAAGTGATAGTAATAGCACATGTACAGTTTACAGCCTGTACATTACAGTTGTCCATTTGTCTTTTACATTTGTCCATCGATAATAACGTTTTTACAATACATGACATTCTGTGGGTACACATTATTATTTTTTTAAATGCCCATTTTTGTGGCTTTATAATGCCAGTGTCAGGGCTTTTTGGTGTCTTTTACATTACTTTTATACCTATAAAATTTGTGTGTACATTTGTGTAACGAACAATATATTATATTGCAACACTATCTAATTATACTTTTAAGTGTGATTAAACCTAGCAATATAGGGCTTGATCCAGACTTAAGTAAATGCTTGAAATTAGTTACACCTGGGCTAAACCATATTGATTGCAGGGGGATTCAAGTTATTTGTATTCTTTGTATGCAGGGATATATCTTTGAATTTCTTACTGCCAGGGCCGCCATCAGAGGGGACAGCCGAGCCTAGTGTCCCAGGGCCGGACAGAGAGGGGCCCAGAATAGCCCCAGGCCTCCTCTCTATCCTGCCCAGGACACCAGGGCCATAACTAGGGTGGTGCGAGCGGTGCCACTGCCCAGATCGCGAGGAGAGGGTGAGTGTAGCTGATACTATCAGCTGATGAATATCCTGCTGCTCCACAAAGAGATTTTCAAAGCTTTCCACAGTGCCTGACAGGTTGACCAATCAGGAAGTAGCTAAGATCATATATTGATATTATAGCCGATATTATGCATGCATGATGTGTGTGATTTTATGCATTGTGTGATATTATGCATGCATGGTGTGTGTGATATTATGCATGCATGATGTGTGTGATTTTATGCATTGTGTGATATTTGGCATGCTGGGTCTGTGTGATATTATGCATGC
>WWET01001492.1:292855-307374 GCA_011038615.1 Limnodynastes dumerilii
AAGAGTGGAGGAACAAAGGATAGCGTCAAGGACAAGGAAATTTATTTATTTTCATTTTAAATAGTATCTCTACCAACATAATATTTTTTTGTTTTTAAAACCTGGTTTTGTAATTGTCTCCATTGTGATCATAGCTGATATAAACAACTTAATAAGCCCCATCCACATTAGACATGTTTTCAAAACTGTTTTGTTGCAGTGGTCTGGTACAAAAAATGGTGTTAATTGCTTATGGTTTACCCCCAAGGCTGAATCTGCTGGCCAGTCACTGATTACGGGCAGTACCAGTTGTGCAGTCTAATAAATGTATGCATATATTCATTTATTTACATTTTGTATACTATCAGGCTTATTTATAATGCAATTTCATTTGATAATAATATTAAACTGTCAATCATTTTTCTCTTACATATATGTATTTTCATTATCTCAACTGAATTACCTCATTGCAGAATAATATATCCATCAAAGTCATGCTTGATAAAACAGTCTGCTGATTCTGTGCCTCAGGCCAGATAATACATATGAAAATACTTAGACGAGAAAGGAATAATAAGTGCTGTAAGGAAAAGTTTGATAGGCAAGTTTTAGGAGACTGTGCACATTAAGATTTAGAAATCTATAGAAATCACTTCTACAACTAAAATTTACAAGCACTGATTAATGTGTTGGCATTGCTAGAGCTACATCCGTACAATAACACATTTTCTTTATCTTAATGTCATTTTTTCCATTATTTTTGAATGCCTAATAAAGTTATTTTGGTAACTGTGATGTGAGGAGCATTTGGTGGAGTGTGAGTTACGTGATTTACACATAAATTAAGTCAGCTGAAAAGACATCATTTACTTAGTATGCAGAGCTGAATGTAACTTAAAAAAGACATTTCAAGAAAGTGTTTATTAATATTGACCTGAATAGCACTTAGTACTTTTAGAAGTGGTGCAAAACTTACAATTAGGCAAATACCCTTGCTATCATTCCTGACCAGTTTTACTAAATAGAAGAAAATAGTAAACGTCTCCATTAGATACATACACTGGGCATTTTGAAAAGATGAAACAAAATAACATCAAAGCTTGCTTTCAGCTAGCACTGTTTAACTGCTATTTGGGTGGGCTCTTAAATATAATTAATTACATTTCTTGGGGCCAGATTTACTTAGCTGCAGTAAATGAAAAGTGGACCAATCAGATTCTAGCTGACATTTTCTTGTAATGGGAAAGTGAGAGCTAGAATATGGTTGGTTGCATCTCCACTTTTCCTTCCCCACAGCTTAGTAAATATATCTCTTGGAGTTTGCTACTTAGAAATTACTTTGTTAAAGAGATTAAAATTACACAGAGAAAGGAACAGATTTATATTTTTTTAGATTAAAAATAACAGTATCACTTCCCCTATCTGACAAAACTCCTCAGTGCTTGCTCACAATTCCATTAACTAGCTGGTTTGTATTAACCTAATAAAATGGATGAAAAAGCCTTATTTAAAAATTGTATAATTTTGTTGTCTATAAGATGTCTTGATGAATAAAAATATTTTTTGTAAAATCTTTTATTAATATTAACTAATAAAAATGTCAAAAATCTAAATTTGCTGGAGATGTTGCCCATAGCAACTAATCAGATTCTAGCTCTCACTTTCCTATTACATACTAGAGAATGTCATTGTGTATCTGATTGGTTGCTATGGGCAACATATCCACTTTTCCAAACCCGCAGCTTAGTAAATCTGGTGCATGGGATCAGTTCAGTTCATGCATGTGGATCTGTGCTAACTGATCAGATTGTGTCTCAACCCATCCTAGACTTATTTGGAATGATGGCCATGGGGTTGGGCTGACTTAACAATTCACTCTATTGCCAATTTAAAGTATAGGCATTCCCACTTAGGAGCTGATTCAGAGTTATGTGTATTCGCGAGACGTAATTGCGCAAAACTAATTTAAATACGACCTATTCAAGGTTGCGCATTTTAGCCTAAAAAGTGCAAGCGTGAATCGCACACATCTGTAATACGGCTATGCATTCTCGGAAGCTCCTCCATGCTTCCGTCTAATTGATCAATTGCGTGGAATGTGCGCACACGATTCGTAAGGACACAGCCGTCCACCTACATGTAATTCAATGCAAGGTGGATGCGGAAAAGCACAAAGGATTTTTTTTTTATGTAAAAGAAATACTTTTCAAAAAAATGTTTTTGGAAATTGTAAAAAAAACCATTAATAATAAAATTATAAACTATGTAATAGTTGTATCTGTTAAATTTTTGAAACACTAACTAATTTATAATATCGTGTTTTTATTTTTTTACGATTATGAAAAATTACATTTAGTATTAAAATAAATATAAAAATTATTATAAAAAGGGAATGTACATGAAACAAACTAAAATAAACCTAAGCTATGTTAAAATGCCTCACGGTTACAATATCTGTAACTTTGTATGTTTGTATCTGTATAAAATAGTGTTTTGGCAGCCGTATGACTTTTGTGATAACGAGTTATGTGTTTGCCTCAAGGCATTTCCCAATTACAAAAACTGTTCAAAATCCGCTTCCACCATGGTCAGGGCTGGTGCAAAGAAAAGTAGTAAGCGCGTGCAAACTGTCATGACGGATGCGCGCGAATCAGCTAGTAAACACCCTAAAAATACATGACCATGTTCCAACACGGCCCTTTTTGCATAGAAATAAACACGGATTTGTAAGCTGTCGGATACAGAAAAATGGCATCACATGCGCCTGCTTTCTGACCGTCAATGCGATTCTTGCACATGCGCCGTGCCCAATTCCGCTACGTATCCGTCTAAATTTTGGATGGATACGCAACTCTGAATCAGCTTAGTGTGCAATAATCCAGACTCAAATGCTGTTGTAAAACCTAAAGTGGACCCTGTCTGAATTCCACCTATGTACACCAGAGTGGTAGTAGTTGGAGTGTAAAATTATGGTTGCTAGGGGATCTGATTTCATGAAACTCTGAGTCTTAGTGTTACAGTTAGTTGGTTCCTAAATTGTTTATGGTGATAGTGATCCTGTTGAAGAATATGTGGAGAAGAGCTAATGTTTTATACTTATTAAATATTACAATGTCACTGTCCCCATACAGGGTGACTGAAAGAGCAAGGTCACAACACACACACACACACGCACACACACACACACGAATTAGCAGCCTAGTTAATGAAATGCCTAATAGTTGGTTATATAAAGTAGATGTATAAGAACAAAGAGAATACTGCACTTCAGCAGCTAAATGACAGACCGCTAGAACCCTATGTAGTAATTAACATAAAAGGGTCTGTTTTGTCATGTCTGCTTTCAGACACTTAATGGGGGAATTTCATATAAAGAGTGAAAGATTGAGTAATGCACAGAATACACACACGAATTTATTTATTTATTATTTTAATAAGCAATTATTGTAATGGTCCAACTAAAACTACACAGTGGGTGATTAGCAGGCTCATTAAAGAAATAAACATTAATGTTTTAATCTTTGTTTTAAAGTGTCATCTTTTGACGTTGATGACAAATGGAAAGGATAGTAGTAGCTGGCATATAATTAACATACCCTTTTGACAGCATCCTCTTGATTTCGCAATACACATTTCTCTTGTCAAAGTGCTAATGCATCTAATATTACTAGTTTATTTTATCCTTGATCTGCTGCAGATAAAAGTGAAGTTGACATAAGAACAAAATTGAAGTACGCTTATTGAAAATTTGAGAAACAACAGAGTATATGCAAATCAATATAAATAAATACAAAAAAAGGAAAATAAATGTTTTAAATACAACATGTTAATATACAAATTGGGAAAAGCTACAACGTTTTACAAAAGTAACATTTATTACTATGTGAATGAGCATTAGGAAGACACTCAAAGCTCAAAAGGACACACTGAATAGTAATCTAAGAAGTGTGGACCTGATTCACTGCCCTCTTATGTATGGAGTTCCTACCTTAAATTCTCTGCATGGATCTGCATCCATCCAGATGCAGATCTGTGCAGAAGTACACACCGCTAGCTAATCTCCATCATCTGCGTGCCTATCTCAACCCCCATTTAGGCAATGCGGATCTGAAGAATATATGCATTGTCGGAGGAGGAGGCATTTAAATTGTACAGTATGGGCTGGGTTAGGCAGTTATGACAAGGCATTACATACGACCAGACATATGCAAGAAAAAGTTAAGGTAGGGTTCTGAACATGTAAGTCAGCTAAGTTACGTGCATGGGAGGGGAGTGCCAGGGGGGGTGCGTTATACTTAGTAGTGCATAACTTAGGTACATGTGCATACGTTAAACGATCTTTAGTCTGGATCAGGCCCATGGTATGTATGGTAAGGAACCACTTATATAATAACATTTAAACACTATTTTGGCTCAAACATGTCTTAGTGGCAACAAAATGAAAATGAAATGCAAACTGACTTAGTACAGCGACTGCTCGATTCTGAGCCATGAAAAAATGCATTCAGTATTTCAAATATAATTCACACATACTATGAATATTACACAACTGATCCAGGAGGGAACCCATGTTTGCATCTTAATCCACCCACAAATACTAGAACGCAGAACGATCAAGCATTAAGATACAATATAAAGCTTCAATCACCCAAATGAAAGTATAGGATTATTTCACTTTTAGCTATGGTGGAAATGTTGTTTATGTTATGTTATGTTATGTTTTAGGGCCCTAACTCTGTAAGCGCGCCCACTTTACCTCATCTGAATGCCTGCCCCCGCCCATTTCTATGCAAATCCTTAGGTCCGTATATTTCCCCCGCACTTAAGGTCACCCGATTCAGAAGTCCGACCGTAAGGCATTTCCAACCTTAACTTCAACGTACATGGCATTGCACTATTACTACGCATGTGCAGTTGATGCAAAATCGATCCGACCCTAAATATACGCACAGAACTATCGTTAGTTCCGGATCTCTGAATCAGGCCCACTATGAATATTACACAACTGATCCATGAGGGAACCCATGTTTGCCTCTTAATCCACCCACAAATACTAGAACACAGAACGACCAAGCATTAAGATACAATATAAAGCTTCAATCGCCTAAATGAAAGTATAGGATTATTTCACTTTTAGCTATGGTGGAAATGTTGTTTATGTTATGTTATGTTATGTTATGTTAATGTTGCAAGGATTCACTGTTACTTCACAAAGCAAATGAATATGAAATATATAGACATATATGATTAAAAACCTGTTTATAAAAAGTAACATGTCCATACTGTTAGAAGCACCATGGACAAGCAAATGTAAAAGTAGGCTGTCATCATCATTGTGGATTTAGACATGGCCTGTATCTGGTGATATGATCTGAAATCGCGTGCACTAATACAGGCATTCTGATCTACATTGGGCTCATTGCTGTAGCATATGCTGCACATAAAAAAGCTATTTTACTCCATTACTTCCCTTCCTTGTAATCCATCACAGACAGTTATAAAGGTATTTCTATGCATTTGCTTTCTGGATATGTGCAAAATGAAAATACAACAAAATACACTATGCAATTGAGTGTACGTCTTCCTAAAGATAAAGCCCTAGGTGCTAGATTTACTAAGCTGCGGGAAAAGAAAAGTGGAGATGTTGCCCATAGCAACCAATCAGATTGTAGCTCTCACTTTCCTATTACATACTAGAAAATGTCAGCTACAATCTGATTGGTTGCTATGGGCAACATCTCCATTTTTCCATTCCTGTAGCTTACTAAATCTGGCCCTAAGTCTCTATTTTGAATACTATTGTAAAGTGTACATTATTGTATATTCTATCTATTTATTTAGTATTTATGTTAATGCCACTATATAACACTCTATATATTGCGAATAACCCTGCAATCAATCATCACACACCTTGGTAGTAAGGATTTGTAAAATATTAAATTAGATTTTAGGTTAATTCAGTTATTTTCCATTACAATAGCAGATCATTATGTGGCTTTTAATATCTCACTAACTGTAATTGGAAAGTATTTAGGAATATGACTACCCACTATAGAAAGACCTTAATATTTACCTAGGATAGGTTGAGAACACCAGTACAATAACCAAAATTCACAATATGCCATTTGGATCTCTAATAATCAAAAGAATGAAAAACTTCCATTATTCTCTAGCGGTGTTCTTAAAAAGTAAATTTTCTGGCATTGCAGATAGTTTCTTCATTTTTTTTCTTCAATTGTTATTGCTGTCAAATGAGTTTTTATAATCAGAATATTGGACCTGATCCAGACATTGTGCATTTTCCATATGCAGAGAGGTCTGTAGGTCTGCGCACGAGAAGCAAGTGAACTCCCCTGTTACTACCCTCTCACGTGCGGAGTGCTGGATATGTAAGATCTTGGCACGGCATCTATCTAAATGTAGATCCATGTGAATATGCCTACCGCCACCCACTTATCTTCAGCTGCAAGTGTATCCACGCCCCCGGAACTGAGTTCTATACGAGTTCCATTATGGAACATCTGATGGGCGCATGCTCACTGACAGAAAATTTCAGTTGAGTAACGTTATCATTTCAGAATCAGGCCCATGGTGTTTTAATTATAGAGGGGAACAGTGATCATCAAAGAATGATTAGTTATTTTATTAAACCAAAACATATCTGTACAAAGCAATAGTAAGCATCCTTTAAATGTCATCATATGCCTGGTAGTTTTTATTGTTTACAGGATCAGAGGCAAAAATAAATATATTATCTATACAAATGGATACAACACATAGAAATTGCTAACATTTTTTCCTTTCATGTGTCCTTGCTTGTTATGACACATTCATATTTATAATTTGTGGATTGTTCCAAGGAAAAGTAATTATAATGTCAGTTTTCTTATTAAAAAAATCATTAAATAGTAATAACTTAATTAGATATATTAGAATTAGTATTTATGTAAATTTATTAAACCTGCTTTTCCATGACAACTATTTGACAACCACTTATAGTTAAAAAATATTCCTATATACTATTGAATATTAATGTTTTGAAGATAATTATATTTGTAAAAAATCCTATATACATAGATTTGTTTATACATTTTCATTCAAACAATTTACAATATTTGAAGTTCTTCATTTTTTAGTTTGAATTTATCTCATTTGTGTATAGAAAGGACTTCATATGATCAACATTTTTCTTGATTCATATTTCTACACAGTATTATTACTAAACTGATTAATACTAAGGGTTGATGTTTTTATGTGACTCAAGTAATAAGTAACAGTAGAACTGGCCATTCTGATTCTGCTATCTACATGTGGATGGTCACATTGGACATGTTTACTCATTTATTTATTATTATTATTATTATTATTATTATTATTATTATTATTATTGTTTATTTATAAGGCACCATACAAAAGGCACTGTACAAAATGCAACAAAATACAAGACAAACATTCAGGGCAGGAATATACAGCATAGTACAATAAAAATATGACTTGAATGTAAAATATGACATAAAAGTAAAATAAAGTAAAGAGACCACAGACAACAAGGTAAAAAATTAGGTAACTGACTAGAACAAATTGAGAGGTAGAGAGGGTGAGTGTGAGGGGGTCACCATGAGGGGAAGAGATAGAGGGTGGAAATGTTGAACAAGAGGGTGCGAAGGAAAGGGGGAGTGGTGGAGGAGAACACTAGGATGAAGTGCCCTGCACAAGTGAGCTAACAGACTAAGTAGGAGGGATGGACTAACAAGAGACGATAGAGGGGGAAGGGTGGACTGCTGGTGTGAGTGCTGGAAAAGAGGACAGAGAGAAGGTGATAGAAGTAGAAGGTAGTGAGGATTTTAGGTGGAGGAGGGGTAGGCTAGCCTAAAGAGGTGCATTTTGAGTGAGCACTTGCAGTGTATAGGAGAGTCTGACTGGAAGAGGGAGGTTACTCCAATGTAGTGGTGGAGCAGCACAAGATATGTCCTGTATATGGGTGTAAGATGTGGTGATCAGTTGGGAGTACAGACAGTGGTGGTTAGCAGAATGCAAAAGATGGGAAGGGGTGTGCATGGAGATGGGGAGGAGAGGTAGGGTGCAATTGATGAGGAGATGGCCTTGCAGGTGAGGGTAAGGAGCTTAAAGAGAGTTCTGAAGTGGACAGGAAGCCAGTGGAGGGTTTGACATAAGAGAGAGGTCAAGGCAGAGTGGCGTGAGAAGAAGACGAGCCTGGAAGCAGCATTGACTATTGAAGGGGGGTGAGGTTACTCAGAGAGGCGATGTAGAGGGAGCAAAGGAGCGGGCCAAGGACAGAGCCCTGTGGGACACCAGCAGGGAGCAGAGAGGGGGTGGAAACAGAGAAGGTGCAATCACAGAAATAAGAGAATAACCAGGAGAGAGCAGTGTTAGTGGGACCAAAAGAGTGAAGGGTTTAAAGCAGTAGAGGATGATTAATGGAGCCAACAGATCAAGAAGGATGAAAATGGAGTAGTGATCCTTGGATTGGCGGTTAGCAAGTCATTGGTGACTTTGGTAAGAACAGTCTCAGTGGAGTGGAGGTACAGGAAACCGGATTGGTGGGGGTCCATGAGGGAGTGGTCAATGAGGTAAACATATATTCAGCAAATATTCAGCATATGTTCAGCAAATATTCAGCATATGTGGTTTCATTTCATTTGCATAACTTCAAAAATTGCAAGGCTGTTAACTGAGGGTAAAAGATTACATCAGCATGTCCTGTTATTTAAAAGGTTAATAACTGTTATCTTCCTACCACAATTTAGAAGATGTCTGATAATTACACTATAACTGGCTTTTTGTCACTACACAATCTTAGCATGTGGTAATTTTGTACATATAACCAGCAATATTGGCAATACTGTCTTATCAAAAAGATGCATGTAGCAAGTAATTATAAGGAAGCCTGCTGAGCATGTTTTTCAGTGGACTCACACAAACACAGTATAAACACGTACACACACCCCCACATTTGTTACAGTTCAAATAAACCATAAAGCACTGTCTAGGAGATTTCATTTTTGTAATTTTTTTACATTGGTTATCAAAGCATAAAACATAAACACATACCAAGTACCTCTTTCTTAAAATGTTATTACTTTTTGGACCAATCCAAAGTTTGAGAGTACCAGCAGGTGTGGAAGTTGACCAGCCAGTCTGGATGGGCTGAGGTAGGCTGGTGACTTCTCTGAACATGTGCAGACAATCTGCCAGAGACTGGCAGCTCAGGACAGTGCTCTGCACTCTGCATATGAGTGCTAAGCAGCTCTTTTTATATATATTTATAAACAGTGCTCAAAACTCTTACATGAACTGCTGAGCACTGTCTTAAGCTGCCAGCCTCTCAGCCCCTGACAGAGTTCCATGTGTACCCCCCTTTTCCCTAAACCCCATAACTGTCACACCCCATCCATGCATGCAAAAGAGATACAATAATAATGTGTTAAAAGGAAAAACAGTAACAGGAAATCCCAGAGGACATAGTATCGAACCCTTTGTTAATGTCAGCTTGGAGAGTCTGGCATTACACAAGGCACAAGTTTCATTTAAATAGCCATCACTCTCTGTTTCTTCCTCTGATTGCTAACCCAGAATTCCAAGACGGTAGTGCTGCATATCCTTTTCGGTCCTGGCTGGGAAAGGGGATTCACCATATCCGGTCATTGGTAGACATACAAAGCAAAAGGCCCCATACAATTGCGTGGATCTCTGCAAAATACAAGCTGCCTCAGACACATTTGATAGGAGTCCATCAAGCACAACACTACGTTAGCTCGGTGTTGAGCCCGGCAGATCTGTCATGCATTGGATACTCTCCTATCTAAACCACTCACGTCCAAGAAGGCAATTTCGGCCCACTATAGGCATCTGCGTGAACCAATAGATCACACAAGGTTAAAGTCGGGACTGTTTTCTTGGACAGACACCTTTCCACATCTGACTCTAGAAACAGTGTTAAAGCGTTTACACATTCCCGTAACACTCTTACAACCAGCATGTACAGGAAAATGTTTTATAATATTTTTCACAAAGGATATGTAACCCCGTGTCGTGGTTTTCTAATTGGCATGTTGGAAACAGATGCCTGCCCAAAATGCCACTCGAGAGAAGCATCTCTGATGCACTGTATGTGGCAGTGTCCCCTTATCAAGAAGTTTTGGCGCGGAGTTTTGCAGTACTCCTCGTCCGAACTCTCATTAACTATCCCTATGCAGGCAGAGTGGGCAGTGTTGGGTGTAGTAACAAATCTCCCCCGAATGTCTAAGGCTAAAAAGAAACTCATCCTAATAGTATCTGCAGTTGCCAGGAAAACCATTTTACATATGTGGATAAAGGAGGAACCCCCATCTCTTTCATTGTTCAAAAGTAAACTATTCTTTGTATTTAGGATGGATTGGGTAGAATCACCTTTGTACAGGGAAGTTAAAACGGGGTTTATCTTTGACACCTGGCAAGAATTTATAAATCTACAGCCTCTCAACATTAGGACTCAAATTCATGCTTGTTTCAGACATACAGGATGGTACGAAACAAGAATATTCCTGAATGTCCCCCCTATTGTGCTATCATAAATCACATAGACTGGTAGTTGGGTAGCCGCGTCCACAACTTCTTTGGTTATGTTGTATCTCTAAATACTCAGTTGCTGTCTGGAAATTGTGCAATAGTTTTTCTTGCATATATTATTCAGTGTTATACGTTCACGAATGTGTATTTAATACTTGTTCACCACTTGTGTTTATATTGTATTTGGAGTATATTTCTTCAATAAAAATATTTATTAAAAAAAAAAAAAAGGGAAAAACAGTTAATAAATGTGTGGATGAATTCACCAAACAACCGAGGAGGTGAAACACTATTTATGAATCCACATTCAATAAAACATCAAATTGTTGCACTGCTAATACATAACACAGCATAGAACACAATACACACTGAACCTGCTAATGATACAGATATTGAACAAGACTAGGAGGAACTGAGCAGCTTATCTGATCCACAAGATCGCAATTGGTATGGTATAGACTCTGTGTCCTGCACAATTAGGAACTTGGTACAGTTCCAATAGGATAGCAGACGGGGGCAAAAAAAGATTAGAAATGATGCCAATGAATTACCACTGTTGGAATACGTGGAGCTCGTCCATTCATCCAAAGGCGTGCAGTGATAGAAAGAAGTACCAGTAAGCAGTCGGAGTCTCATTCAGGACTTGGGTTCCAGCTGGTCTGCGTTTGCTGGTCAAGCTGTGTGGAAGCTCAGTGTATAGTTGAGAGTGTTCTTCTAGTGCTGACTTATTAGTGCTCAGCCAAAGATCACTCCTTATCAGGAATATAACAGATATTAAAGTGGTTACGTAGCTCCAGCAAGGTTCATAATCATATATCCCATGTAGGTAGGTCAGTGTGTATTTAGCTGAAGATTAAAAAGTATCAATGTGCAACAATAAAATACTACTAGCGCATTTCGTCCTGCACCTGGGATTTTCTCAAAACAATGTGAGTGAAGTAAGAGTAGTCCTCTCAATATATACTATTCAAAGCTATTTGAATTTTGTTAATCCAAGTTCTTTGTCCAAAAGGGAAATAAAGAGGGCTCATGTATTCAGTCTTATGGGTCAATAAACTCTGTCAAACACATAAACAAAAAAGAAATTCAGTGGATGTACAGTCTCAAGACTTTATCACCTAAAGGTCTAAACATAGACCTTGAACACCATTTTATAATTAAAAAGTATATTTTAATTCCCAGAGCTATTTTCTACACCTCCTTGTCCCATATTCAAATGTAATCAGCTCGTTTCTCCCATCCTGTCCATCACTTCATTAACACGCCCCCCTGGCTGCTCATGACACCTCCCCACTCTGTGGTTAGCCAACAGCAAGCACCCTGATCCACTCCTGTCAATCAGCCCCCAGTCATTCCCCCTCTCCTATATGTACAACCTGCACCATGGACACAAGCACTTCCTTGAGAAAGTCACCTGCGTGTGACGAAATGCGTTGGGTCCGGAAAGTCACCTGCGTGTGACGAAATGCGTTGGGTCCGCCCACTCAACTCGAGCACAATTGTTCAAATAAAGTTTACTGTACTTTTGCCATGCATCGTCCTACTCCCTCTTTCACCCACACACTCCCCAGGATCACCTACAGCGTGCAAGGGCTGTCACAGCCCGAATGCCCGCTCCTGGGGAGCTGCTACCGCTCCGACAGCCACCTGACATTCGAGCAGCAGGAAATCCTAACAGCCACAACAGAGAGACAGCGAGAGACCGAACCACTCACACCACGCTGAATATATCTGACTGGACACCGCCGCATACAGTAGGAGCACAGCCCCTATCGACGGAGGCACCGAGAAGCGGGAGGCACCACTGACCAGAACCCACCACTGAAGGAAATCTCCTCCGCTCTGTGACATCAAAGGCGCAATACATCCAACATTCTGTATGTGCAATCCAGCCCTCTCCACCCCTATTGCTAACATACCATACCATGTGAATCTCTCCCTCTTCTCTCCACACCTGCTGCCAGATCCGGGCATTTGTTACCACCCGAACCATGCATCGAGGAATCAGGACCAACACCCCCCACTCTGTTAATACTACAGGCGCAATTAAAGCAAGGATTCCGTAAGTGCAATTTTACTTACTCTTCTATGCTTTTTCAACGTAATACACTATTGTGGAGTCTTTCTTCCCTCTCTCTCTACCTGAGTCTACATTGCTGATACAAGCTGCTGACCAGCCACAAAGCATCACCTACTCGAACGAACTGACAATTAGAAGGATACTCAGGCACACCAATATCTTCAATACTCCCAAGGAACTCTCCCACCCTATCCACGGACTATTAACCATCCTCATAACTATCTCTGCATCCCCCCAGTATTTATTCACCTTTATCTCTCCCTTCCCCCACATTGTTACATACAGTACCCTCCACTATAAACTATCATACCCTGATCACACCACCACATCAGACCACCAGTCCTTTACCATTTCTTCCTCCTTAACCCTTATCCCCTACATCTACAATTACACAGATTGACATTACGCCTGAGCGCTATCAATCCCTCACCTTTTTTGTCTACATTTGTTACCTCTGTCTTTTTGGGGACAGATCTCAACATACTACCCTGAATATTGTTTAGCGCTACCATCGAAGCGATGGTAGCGCTAAACAATATTCAGGGTATGAGTCCATAAACTTATACCAATTATCACATATTAGTGCAGAGCCCTGTACTCTAGCTACTCGGTTGTACAACATTTAGCCAACAAAATATATAACAGTTTAATTAAAAAAATACCCATACATTTACAAAATAAATACAGCAATAACCAAATATTTAAATAAATAAAGTTTTAAAAACACTCTTTTGTATTTTTAATTGCTGTTGTTTGGGGAATTATCAAGAATCCCTCTCGCAGATGTATTAGCACCGGAGACCTAGTTTGTTCTAACAATAATCATGTGCACCACTCAAATTGCAGATTTACACCTGTTCATGTTCATTAAGTTGTGTTTTTTCCACAAAGGACTAAAAAGCCCTATATACATTTTGTGATCATTTATGTTATTATATTAGATCACTAAATCCTCCAGTAAATTACATTCATTTATGCGCACATTTATAATCTTACATTGTATACTTCTTGGTTCGATTTCATAAAATGTGTATATCTATTTCTTGTCAGCTATCTAAGAAAAGAAAAGAAAGCTAAATCATTTGTATTGTAAAAGCTAACAATTGATACCGCAAACGTTCTCCTTCTGAATCATTGGTCAATAAGACAATTGCTGCAAAGTTTGTCAACGCCCCAGGGATTTCCTATCAAACTATGACAGAGATTTCAGTTTAATTTAATTCCCTTAGCTGCAGGGGTATAAGTGACTTTAGCAAAGACCTTGAATTCAGATCTCCTGATTAAAAGACCATTATTTTAGTTGTATTACGCTTATTTTGATTCATTTATAAAATGCTTATTTGTTCTATTTGTTATAAGTTCTTATTTGTTGTTTTACAGTCTTGAAAACAAAAAAATATATAGTTAATATTATTTTTGTAAATAATATACATACTTTTTTTTATGACAGTAAAAAAAATAGACCACACTTTTTTTCATGTTGCATTTTTGACAAACCACACTTTTGTGTCATAAAAAACCTCCACTAATATTGATTAATTTAAGAGTGATCTGTTGTGTATTCATATAACATTGTTGTTGGTTGTTCTTCCCATCAGCTTATAAATGCCTTAAGGTTGAGTCAGTCAACTTGGTCTGACCCACACACACGTTACCTCCTCATATTTACACAATAATTATACCTGGTTGGTAAAAACAGGCTCAGATGAGTCCATATATTTATTTACAAATAATAATAAGACAATAATGTCAACAATTATCATATAAAAACAATGGACTGTATTCACACTTAAGTCCTGCCCCCTGTTTTTAGGTACCTTATGGGACTTAAGCGTGCCATAGGGCTACCTTATATTACTGTGTGTAGTTTTCTTCTTTAGAACGCCTCTCC
>WWET01001492.1:328896-344328 GCA_011038615.1 Limnodynastes dumerilii
CTCTTCCGAAACGGTAATATCTGATTTGCAGGTCATTATTATTAGTTATACAAATTTCTTTTTCTCCTCAAATTTAAGCACTTTCATTATTCATTGAGGAATTAAGTAAGTGATATCTTTGTCTTTCATTATGCTGATAGCTGCTTTTCTGGGAAACGCTGATAAGCATGGTTAGCCAGCAAAGGTGGCAGATCTGAAACATTAACTCTTTCAGAATTTTATTAAATAAATTTATGACCAATAGATGTTATTAGGTATATTTCTCCAGGAAATTTGCACACCAGCCTTGTACTCTCACATATAAGATGCCTAAACTCACATACGTTTTAAATACTTCTTATTTTAAAACTATTGGGCTGGATCCAGAACTATGGGTGCCTTATGGCCGCCGTTCTCGTAGTGGGGAGTGAGCACCCCCTGCAGTCTGCACTCTTGGTACTCTTGGTAGTAAATCTGGACACTTACATGTCCAGATTCCAACCCTAACTTTTACGATCAGGTAAACGGTGTTACCACCACCACGTCCCCTTATTAGCATGTCTATCTCTGCATTTACGGTGGAGATACGACATGCGTAATGGAGGAGGAAAGCCTCCTTTACGTAAACGGGGGGACAGCCTCTTTTATATAAAAGCCGGCGTACGCAATGTACGTTACGTATGCCGGCCCTTACGGCATCGTAAGAAGGTTGTGCGCATATGCACAACCTTCAAAACAGGGGAATTACGTAGGACATGTACATAATTACCCTGTCGGCCGTTACCAAAGATCTGGGCCATTGACTTTAATGATAGAAACCAAAGCAAAAATTATGTTTTCTAAAATATCATATATATTTTTTTTCTTTTTTTAAAACGTAAGTAAATATGGTACTAACTTTAGGATTACATTTGTTATGTATTAATATATGTTTTGAGCATACAACACACACTTAGGTCTTAGGATCCAGTTCTATATAAGTAATTGAATACTCCCACCTACAAGGTCTTAGAAATTACTCATGAAGTTTCTTGACCAAGACAAATTTTGCTACGTGATAATAATAATAATAATAATAAAAAAAAATAATAATAATAATTATAACCTCTAGATATAGATATTTACATTGTTTAATTACCCAATGTTTTATTTTTGTTCTAATTCCTTCAGTTTTTTCCAATGTTCATGGTTGGATGACACTTAAAAGCTATTTCCCTAACAAAATATTACCTTTTGTATTTCTCTGAGAGAAAATATTGACTTTTTTTATCCTATCCAGCAGGGAGCTCTGGGTAATCATGTGATACATGGAGTACACAACCTGGATAAACTGCACACTAGAACACAGTGCAGAAATTATTGAGCGCTGACCTTGGACCTGATTCACAGATAAGAGTGAGTTAGGTGCGGGCAGATGTGCACCTAACTCACCCTTCCATCCCCGCATCGCCCCCCGTTTTTAGGTACCTTATGGCACTTACGAGTGCCATAGGGCTACCTTATCTCTCCGTGCAATGTCCGTACGGACATTTCACCTCCCCAGCTAATCTAAAGCCCTCCCTCCTCCCACTTCTGTCTCAAAACGCCCCGGGGCAGCATTACGTTGCCTCTTTTTACGGAAATCGCTGTGTAAGACCGCACCTATGCTATCTACTTGCCAATTGGCTATGGAGATAGCGTAAATTACCTACTACGCATGCGAGGCAGCATTACGCCGCCTCTTTGTACAGATGTCGCAGCGTGCGGTCTGTGAAGACCGCACCTACGCTATCTACATGCCTATTGCCTACATAGATAGCGTAAATTACTTACTACACATGTGCAGTAGGTCATTTCGGATACTTACGCACTTAAGAAGCTGCAGCTTCTTAAGTGTGAATCAGGTGCCTTTTTTTTAAAGCATGGGTTGGGATTAATTAAATATCCATAGGTGTGTATTTGCTAGTCTAATCTCTTATCTCTTAAGGGCCATATCTTTGTGTGTGTTTTTATATGTGTGCATAGTATGTGTGAATGATTGTGTGTGTGTGTGTGTGTGTGTGTGTGTGTGTGTGTGTGTGTGTGTGTGTGTGTGTAACAATAAAAGGCAAATGGGGGCACTTCATGGTGCAGTATATTTCTCACAATAAAAGACTAAAAGTAAAACACTATTAATAATAGCAGTGTACCAAATCAGTTTACCAAGAGGGAAATGGTTCATAAAGTGCAATAAGTTTTACCGCTACAGTGGGTGAATCGGCACAAGACTTCCCAGCGTCCTGGAATCCTAAGTCGGTTATCACTCTCAGCTGGCGGAGGAACCCAAATGTGGAAAGAAATGGAGGCTTGGAGAATGATGTTCGACCCTTACCTACGCGTTTGGTCAGCAATGATTTCTTCAGTCAAAGAAAATAAAAAATAGTAAGTACTTAGCAGAATTTTTTTTTAAGTTATGCTTCCCTTACTTAAAAACTTTTGCATTGGATATAAAACTGACAATGAGTTTAATAAATATTGTTCCAGTAGTTTCCCAAAAATAGTGAAAGGATATGTTAACAAATTTTCAAGATTATTATTGGTATGTATGGATTACATTAGAAGCTGTCAGAGCCGCACAGAGCTTCATCCACACCTGGGAGAGGTTCCCCCTTATAATATTCATTGCACAAGGTGGAACTTCAGCAGTTTCTGACGAGAGAAAACACTGATGGAGGCAATGTAAAGGACACAGATGCTGTGAGACTCGATCATGCTAAACTAGCATCACAACGCTGCACAATTTTTTTTAATACTGGGCTTGGCTAAATAATGGCAAGACCTTTTTCTCTTAAAGTTTGACTTCAAATGTTGTTGGGGTTCTATTGCTGTAACTGGCCACAATATATTTTGTAAAGCCCACTGTATAATTTGCTTGCAACACATCTATGCATCTCTTTTTTTTTTTTTACAAATGATTAACATATTCATAATGACCTTGAGACTCTTCTCTATCAAATCATATTTTACATTCCATTTCTGAGGTAGAGATGACAAAACCAGATGGCCATCAAAAACATGAGGTTTTACAAGAGGAACGTGATGCAGCCAGGGCAAGTAGAACCTGGTAACCCCATTAAGTCCTAATGGAAGCCTTACCTACATGTTCTCCTAAACTGAAAGGTCCAAAGTGACATGTTTAGCTCTCTCCAAAGTTAGAAGTAACTGCACAAAAAAATGCAAACCTCCCCCTTAACAAACCATGTTGCAACACCAATTAACACTAATTTTGAAATGAGCTATAAAACATCACATAACAACTCATTCTGTTTGCAACTTTGAAATTCGCTTTCGCTTGCAATTTAACATGGTTTTTCTCTGGACCAGCCCCTCTGTTTTGATGTCTGTTATACTCCTTTCACATCATCACTAAGAACCCGGGTTTTTGGTGGTGATCAGAAAGGTAGCTGGGTCCTGGTTCCAGTCCTAATGACCTGGAACTCAGACACAGGAAATTGAGAAGGGTTTTTCATGTGTTGGACCCTGGTAAGTGGGGGTGTGAAAGGGTCTCACCTAACACACATGGCTGGAGGGATTTGTTTACTGTTGCTATGTTCCTACACTGTCAGGCCAGACCCAGGACCAGGAATTTCCCAGATCAGAGCTGGATTTAAAATGTTTTTTTTTTATTAACCCACTAACGCGCTGTTTTGATGTGAAAGTAGCATTAGTGTAGCTAGATTGGGAAGCTGTACATATGATGTATGTACATACAGATGTCTCTTCTGCATCAGATCTGGGCAGTCCACAAGACTCAAAGTACAGTTAAGTGCAACTGATGCCCCAACTCAGAGGTATTGTGCTGGATTGCACAAAGGAATTAGAGACATTTATAACATACTGCTCATCATAGCACAAACAGATACTAAAAACATAGTATTTTCAGCATGAATATTATATACTAGTTTAAAACCCATCATAGGGATGGGAAAAATATTGGCCATTCATTTCTCCCCCCCTAGTATCCCCATCATGTCTCCAGCCTCCCCCCTCTGTATCCCCATCATGTCTCCAGCCCCCCCCCCACCAGTATCCCCATCATAGGATGGACCCCGGCCGCCATCTTGGATGTGGAAAGAATTTCTTAAGTGCGGGCAGAAGAGAGGGCAATGGCAGGCAGCGGGTCTCGATACTGGGAGCTTCCTGCTGCCGCTAAAGGTAAGTAAAGGGGACTCACAGGGGGAGGGGCGAATGTGTGTGTTTTTTTTTTTCTGCACTTCACCTTTGGGCATGCGCAGTAGCGTCCCAATGTGAGGACGCTACTGCACATGCGTATAACGGTGAGGAGCAGAATGGCTTTTATATAGATGACATTTTTTAATTTTATAATAATGATTGTGTTAATGTTGTATATTTAGTGTTAACAAACCTTTTTAAAATGAACAAACAGAAATAAATCAATCTTTCATTTTAAGTCTTAACTTCTAAATTTGTAGGCACAGTCATTTTCACATTAGCACAGAAATGTCATTTTTCTTTTAATGAATGTAAACCCATTTTGTTAATTGATTCTGATTCTCTATGTTCAGAAAATCCCTGTTACAATTCCCTGAAAGAATTCCCACAATCCTCTCTAATACTAAAATGCTGTATACGGATAGAGTATAATGAACTTACATGGTCAGAGATTTGCTATATTTAGTCAGTGGCATTTCCAAATTGCCAATGGTAATGTTATTTGGCAAGTTACTTAAAAGGTTGTCAAAAAAAAAAAAAGATATTAATGAAAAGCGAAATTAAATTCTTGCCATCTAAAGTCGCTTGTTTTCAAAGAGTTCATAATAGACTGTACAGATTTTTTTTTGTAGTGTTATTTAAACATGATGCGATTGATTTTACTTCAAGGCTGCTTGTTGGGCTAAATCCTGCGTGTGTGCAAAATTAATTAGATAGCTTATATGAGATACAAGCCATTTTATCATAGATTTTTCAGTCAATATAATTGTTTTATTTCTAGGACAAGTATAGCCCTAAATAGGTTTCCCTTTAATTCAACAGCTGTGCAAATGGACAGTAAGGCTTGAGTAAATGAAAGCAGGGCATGCCAACTTCAAATTAGTACTGCTCCTAACAAATTTAGATGAAAATAAGACAGACATGCACACAGCTAATCTGTTAAAAAGCAGCCATAGTATTAATAATTTGAGTTAGAAGCGTTCAGTTGTATGGATTTTTTTTAGTCCACCCCTGGCATAGAACAGGTACAAAATGATAGAAGTTTTGAAAAATAATTCAAGATTTTAATAGTTAGTAAACCTGAGAAATATTTGCCCTTGACAAATGTTGCCCATTTCATTGTAAATGTAAAATGTTTAGTTTAAAAAAAACAAACATCTATTTTTCTATAATAATATCTTCTATTATAAAAATAAATATGTACACAATTTGTTAATGACGGAGGAGAACCTGGAAGGCTAGTCAGAATATAAGCAGAAAGAATCACAGATTGACGGAGAGTGGTGTGGGTTGGTTAGTCATTTTTCATGTTTATTACAAACACAAAAAAATGAAATAAGAAAAAAGAAGGAGGTTAAAGTAAAAATGCTGCCTGTTTTTACTATTAAAAACAGAGGAGGCATTTTCCATAGCTATTGATGTATCTACAATTCTTTTTTGTGTGGAGTAGACATTGCCCGTTTTCTCATAATACAATTCAGTACTTATCAAAAACTTACAGAATGAACTAAAACGCTTAAAAGGTTGTCATATTTGCATTTTACTGTTGTTATAAGACTAAACCACATATTTGTTCAAATACTATGTATATATGCTAAAAAACATACACACAGAGGGGCTGATCCAGCCCTACGCTGCACGGTGGTAATATGCCGGGCTAAAGCGTAAGATTAGCAAACTGGCCGAATTGGGATTTGAACTGGTGACCTGCTGCACCAAAGGCAGGTGCTCTGCTGCAATACCATATGTGGCTTGATAAAGTTCCAATCCAGGGACGAAACGCGTCGCATGTACACCTGTTCATCCGTGAGTGTGATATTCGCAATCCCACTAGGCATTTGAAGCAGCGCTATATTCATTTGTAGCAACCATTATCGTTGGGAGAAGGAGAGCGTGTGTCAGGACTATTACCTCCGTTCCGGGGACGCCCGGCAGCGTGGAGCTTATTAGTCCACGGCATTTATCCACTGTCGATCTGCTCGGACCTCCAGCTCCTACCACAAATCTACCAATACAACATCGTGGAAGCACGGTAACTTTGTATCGTTTTACTTGCGGTTGTCTGTTGAACACCGCTATTCATGATATTGCAACATTGTTTGCTTTGATGATCCACTCAGATCTCTGCTTTGAACGCAAACACTAATTTGCTGTGTATTACAACTATCTATACATCTTGTATACAAGTGTGCACCTTTATCTGTCCAGCGGAGGCAATCATACCATCACAAAGTGGACATTATTAACATGCTTGGTAGCCACATAGTAGCGGTTTAACATTATTTGCTACATTTGTAACCAGATCCTGCTGTCTTTGCTGCATTTCTTGTATTGTTTTACTCACAGTGGTAGTTTTACTACCTACCGTTCGGGCCACTCATATACTGTCTGAGAGGCTCCCTGCGGGCTGTGAGGTGTTTATAAATATTTATGCTTCGTGCCTAATACTGGATGCATATTCCCCCATCGAGTTATTTCATATAGGTTATTTTATTATTATTTATTTTTTACTTTTATCTGTTGCTGTTGTTTAGATAATAAATGTGTTTTTAATTTGAACCACTTGCTTTTATTTTAACCCATTCATTTATTTCCCAGCGCGGTGTTTTCTGTTTCTTGTTCCTTTTCTAGTATTGCACAACTAGTCACCAGCGCCGGTCAATTTTTGTTTTTGGGTTGCTATGCATTGTATTTATACATGCATGTATTAATACAATATTTGTGATAATCCGTTTTTCCGGTTGTGGTTTGCACGCCTAGCGCTCGTCACTCAGTGGTTAAGCGTAAGATTGGCTTAAAAGCCGATCTGCACATGCGCCGGGCAGATGTTGAGTGTCGGGGGAGTAAAGTGATGGTACGCTGAGCGTTAGAACGCTCAGTGTACCATCGTAGCTGTGGATCAGGCCCATACTGTACATACATACATACATATATACATACATAATGGACTGTATTCACACTTAAGAATGCTTTAGGATCTTAATTTTACACACCCAAGTAGCATGCCGACTCCCCTGACAGGACCTCAATTTTAAGCTTCCTATCCGACTTATGAATGCCATATATTTAGGTTCATAGTTGTGTGCGTATGTCGACTAACTGGGAACATTGCTGCGTAACCGTGCCCATAATTCCACCCACTCTTCTTATCTTTGCACGCCCCTTCATTCTTAAGTCACTATGAAACTAGATGAGCTAGATTTGTAATGGTGCATCAGAGCCGCCCCGTTCTTATATCGTAGATTGCGTACATTAAGGTACTACGTACGCGCAGTTTTTACCTTCTTAAATTTATCCACTTAAAAAACCACAAATTCTTAATTGAGAATCAGGTCCAATATGTTTATACAATAGCCTGTTTTATGATGAAAATGTATGTTCCACTGAAAAATACAGACAGTCAAAGGAATAACAAAACATAGCTCCTAGGAGTCTTCTTTTTATTACTTTTTCCTGACTCTGAAGAGGTGGCACAGCATACAGTAGGCAGCAGAACAGACTCTCTTTGATAATGCTGATACCGCCTTTTCTGTGCATAGTCATCTGTTTATGCTTCTAGAGCGGGTTGCCATTTATTATTATTTATTGTTATTACTATTCTTTAGTCATTGTAATAATCAATGGTTCCACTATAAATTATATCAATGAATAGATTAGAAAAATATTGATACTAAGGGCCAGATTTACTAAGCTGCAGGAAAGGAAAAATTGAGATGTTAGCAACCAATCAGATTGTAGCTGACATTTTCTAGTATGTAGTAGGAAAGTGAGAGCTAGAATCTGGTTGGTTGCTAAGGGCAAAATTTCCACTTTTCCTTTCCCTTTATCAGCTTAGTAAATCTGGCCCTAAGTTTTCATCTTTAAAAGTATTTTTGAGGAACATTTATAAATTATTTTAAATAAAAAACCTCAGTAGTAGAAAAACAAATCTTAAATTTAAGCCCTCGTAATACCTTCTGCCCTTAACATTTTAACAAATGAACCATTACTTGCAGGGTTTTTAAGCAGTGTCTTCATTACATACTATCTGACTTCCTTGGCATTTCATGATTTACCCTTTTAGTACAAGGAATTGGCATAGATAGTTATTATGCTCCAGCAATCACACAAACCAGCAAGGCAGAGCTGAGAGCTTGTGAAATTGTTCTGAGGTTTCTTGGAATATTTAAAGAAGGTCAGTCTATATAACATATAACAAAGCAACAGTGCAAACTGTGTCGGTGAAGATGCTGAACTACATGGGGTGTGGACCACTTTCCTATGTCCTCTTACATCCTCTGTAACATTGGGTCAGATCCAGAGCTGAGTGCACTTTAAGTACGATCGCGTAGTGTATTTACATGATCGTAAATCCTACCTTAACTTTTCCAAACATAACCACGTTTGTACGTAGCGTCCTATGTAGGATGAGAAGGGAGAAGTGGCCCTTAGAATTGGCAGAGAGGAGATTGTTTGTGACCTTAATCAGGGCAGTTTCAGTGGAGTGCTAGATGGGGGGGGGGCATCTGGACTGAAGAGGGTCAAGGATGGAGTTGTTGGTGAGGTAGCTGATTAGACAGTTGTAAACAAGTTGTTCAAGCAGCTTGGAAGCAAAAGGGAGAGTGGAGATGAGTCGGCAGTTGGAGGATGAGGTGTGGTCAAGGTTAGGTTTTTTAAGGATGGGGGAGGAAGAGCTTGTTGCTGTAATTGACTCCAATTCAATCCTGAAAGTTAACGTAAGTATGCAAAGTTTATAGACAAACATTAGCTCCAGCAAATGGACAGGTCTAAGTTTAGAAAACTGCTTGTGACTGCACATCTAGAGGAGAACAGTGCAGTAGGATTTAATATTGCAAAAGTTTGAAAACAGGGGAAGCATATTGCTTTAAAAAAATAATGATAATAAATATATTTTTAATTTTTTTATTCATTAATTTTTAATCAAATTTATTTAATTTTCACAATGACAAGAACCCTTGCATGATGCATAAATGTTCACTTGCATATTGGTGCCTGGGATGGTGAGCATAACTTGTGCTTGACTGTTATGTGGCACATATAAAAGCATGCGCTTGTATACTGATCCAGAGCTCTACTTTCTTTCGTGTCTGAATTGCACACTATTTTCCTAAACATAGGAGGCACTCTTTTTTGTGCTTGAGTCTGGATCAGGCTCCCCTGTGTCATATGCAGCCATTGGGGATACATCAGTAAGAAAGAAAGTACAATACGGGAATAACTCAGAAAGTCTGCCTTTGGATAAACATATAAAAATATGAGGGGTAAATATTTTTTTTAACATGCAGAGAGAAAAAATAAGTTACTTTTGCTGGCAGCACACAATAATGGAATAGATTTATGTTTACACTGCAGTTTAAAGATTAGCTGGGAAATGTTACTTTTCAACTCTTTAGTCTGCACCTTTTAAATTTCCTTTCCCCTGCAGTTCAACTTGGTTTTGCCAAGCTGCAGATTTGCTTTTAGTAGAAGATAAAATTGTAATAGCAAAAAATTTAAAATTCCTAGTAAAAAAAATAAATAACCCACAACATAAAACACACACAGCTTTTCAAAGTATGATAGTGTTATATTATATCTTTCCTTGTCCTAAGTTAATAATTCAGGGCCATATTCACTGATCCATTAGTTAAAGGTACGCAATTACACGCACGTACGTGGCAAGGCATGGACAGGTTATCGGTGACTTACGCCTCCGTAGGGCACCCTTATCTCTGTGTACATTTACGCGCGTATAATACATATGTACATGCGTATGTAACTAACCGCACCCTCAAATAGTCATTTCAATGCCTCCCCCCCATCTACTTTCACGCAACTTTGTCCGTACGGTACTTTGTCTGTACGCTCCTCCGCACTTATGTCCCCAAGTTCAATTCACAAGCACGTGCCTAATGGACTTCTGTGTGTAAATTCAACGTAAATAGCGTTACTACACATGCGCAATTACTCCGATCCTAAAAATACACACGGAACTCCACGCAAAAACATATCTGTGAATACAGTCTTTATACTGTATTACTCTCAATTTGACTGGTGGCAGATGCCGCTATGAAAAAGCTATTTTAGAAATACAGACAGTTAAAAAGCTAATATTCGGCTGTTTCTTTTTAGAAAATAGTGGTATTTTGAAATTCTTTTATGAATGGGTAAGTATGCCGCTGGCATAATTACTCATTCATTCTTTGGAAAACGCAGACCGGATGCACCGACCATACAGGTGAATAGCCCTCTATGTGGAGTTTTAGGGTTATGGTGTGGGGAGTGGAGTCTTTAGGCCAGATTTACTAATCTGCGATTTGGAAAAGTGGAGATGTTGCCCATAGCAACCAATCAAATTTAGCAGATATTCTCTATTATGTAAAAAGGACGTGAGAGCTAGAAACTGATTGGTTGCTATAGGCAACATCTCCGCTTTTCAAAACATGCAGCTTAGTAAATCTGGCCCATAGAGTTATTATAGAAGTATCAGTTATTTTAATAGCAGTCATTTTATCTTTATTTTTTTAACCTTTTCACAACATTGATTATTACCGGATCACAAGATTATATACTGCAAACTTATTACTGTCTTTTGCATAACCTGCAATATGCTCAATATATATTTAAACCTCTTCAGAAAAGTAATGTAGTAATATGAGTGGTAGTTACTTTGTCTGTAGGTATTTATCTGAACTGTAAACATTGTACAGCTGCCTTATGCCTCATACACAATGCAAATTAGCTTTTGCCTTTGCTGCTCTTATCAATTACTTTGCTTTGCTAAAATAAAGACTCATAACTCTGCTAACGTTACTCATTATATCCAATTCAATGCTATGTTCCATTTCCAAATTGTTAAACCATCCAGTGCAAGAAGCCATAACTTGCTGAGCAGCTGCGGATGTCCTACTCTAATTATTTGAAATGACTTTCCATTTCACAGGTAGTCTTTCAGGCGAATGAAATTCAGAAATTGGCTTTGGTAATTCTCAAGACAACCATTATGATCACAGCACAAACTTCTCCAGAGCAGAAGTCCCTAAGTGTGTGAAACCATAGGAATGAAACATTTATTGCAAACATTCACTTTAAAAGGCAAATATGCAATTTACAAAGAAATGGAATATGCAGAAGGTGTTAAAGTGAAACTATCATTATTTCTCTCAGGGTGAAGAGAATACACATCACAGCAGTACATTATTTCTCTATGCTTATCATGATTACATATCTATAATCATTCCAAACTTATTGAGAGTTTTACTTTTAAAACACTTGACACTTGTTTAAATATATTCATATGTGGTTACAGATTAATTTTTGGGTAATGTCCTATATTTGATATTTGTGCGCTGTCAGAAAGACAGCCAAATTTCGCAATTAACACACGGAATTCGGCTGTCATACAGAAGTTAGGTTCTGGTTCTGGTCCTGGTCCTGGGACACTTATTGAACATATTTTACTGAGCAGCATACAGTCATTTTGCACAAAAATCATTATAAATGGAGGAAAGATAGCCTGGAAGGGGACTCTTGCTTATAAAATAAAAGAATACCAACAAATATATTTTGTATTTCTCTGTGTATGTCTGTGTGCCCATGTAGATGCCTGTCCATAGCGTGAATTTGTGTATATGCACTGTATATGTGATTTTTTTTTCTCCACATGTTTATTTGCCAGTGTCTTATACATCAATTATACCCTGTAGGTGTGCATTTTTTGTCCAGGTCTTATTCAATATATTGAACAAAGCTTCAACCTCTGGTGCATCTTTTATGTCACAATTTAGTCCTAGAAACAACTTGGGTTATCATTTTTCTTATGTCATTAGCAATAGGGTTTCCATGTTGTTGTTTCAAAGTGAATGTTTAAGTTACTCTTTACAGTGACAGGCACACTGAGTGAATCAGACCCACCAATGAGGTTTCTTTCAAAGACATGTTGCTTCTTTCTTTCTTTCTACCTCTTTCAGACCATGAGTAACTAAGGACCAAATTCAGAAGAGAGGAACGTTATTCCTGGACAAAACCATGTTTATTTCAGGGGAAGTCAAGTTAATTGTATTCTTTAGCGGGCAGAGGGGAAGCACAGTTTATTTGTTCTCAAATGGGCTCGTACAGAACTGAGTTCTGTACAAATCTTGCTATGCTAGGGTTACTATCGTACTATCGAAACCCTAGCTTAACATCTGGAGGGCCCATGCACCTTGCGTGCGTAAGTGACCTGACATTATTAGGTCTGGATCCAGCCCCCCTATGAGTATAAGCCCCAAGCTTTTCCCGAATCTTTACCTTGATGGGAATATGATATTTCTAAGAGATAACTAAGTATGTTTGAACTTGAAGAAGAAAGAGTTAAAGCTCTCTGAAGATAATGGTGGTGACTCCAAGGAGGCAAAGCAATATTATACTGATCAATCCACAATCATTTACCCAACAAAATGCTGCATGCTTGTATTAGTATGCTCAATAAATGGTACAGATTACCCTTTAAAATCTGTAACGTGATTATACTGTACATTGACTGTAACATGAAAAATATGCAGCATGTTTATAAGTTACATATGTCCAAAGGAAATCAATAGTAAATGTCAATAGATCATGCAATGTAATGTTCTCTATTTTAGTCTATTAGTACTGTATTGCTTGGCATTTGACCATAATCAAATCTGGAAAGCTGTAATTTTCTTTTAATGTGTACTGTTATCCTTATGAAGCTTCCACTTCTAATTAAGTTTATTTTATAGATGAAAAGAACTTGCTTATAGAAGTCTGTGCTAAAGATTTATCAAATTGTTTAGCAAATAAGTGTTTCATGTGTCTTTGAAATAAGCTGTTATTAGCTGTTGACGGATTAACAACGCTACCAAAGTTTGGCATGCTGCAAAGATCAAAAGAAAGGATTTAAACTGCCATTCAAATCCAGTGATTAGCGAAATCCAAATATTAGCTAGCGTAGCTTGCTGAACTGATAGTTCTGAACAACAAAAGGATGTGAAGCCATTGTCACCTCTTCCGCCAAGCTTTTATTTTAATTGTGTAGCGGCATACACTGTATCCCTGGAAAACAAGTCAAAAAGCAATCTAAGTAAATAATTAGCTTATCACGGTTATTTGTGCTGTTGTTAGTTATGCAGTTTAGTGCCAATCTCCTAATATCATGAAATTCCCATAGGCTATAAAAATAACTGAAACCAAAACAGATCTAAAAGCTCACATACTAGGCATTTGTAAAAACTATATCTATGGAACTTGAAATTATGGGGTCTATTTACAAAGATCATTTTAATGCGATATGCCAGTTTTGAAGCGAAAACTGTCACTAATGCATTAAAATGAACTTTTTGATATTTACAAAATGCCAGAGCGGAGTTTAACACTCCGCTCCCGGCGTAAAACTAACGCCAGCCTGAGCTGGTAAGTATTATCCCCATATACTCCTCTTTTCCTCCCCCTAATAGCTGTTATTAGGGGGAGTATATGTGGTGAGACCGCTGTAATACATATTTACAATTAAAGAAACCAAATTTTTTATATAAAAATAAAAATGTTAACTTTTTTATTTTTATATATATAAAAAATTAAAACATTAGCATAATTAAAAACAAAAAAAAACAAAAGAAAAAAAGAGAAGACAAGACCTATCTGTCCGGGCTGACTGCTGATTTCAAAGTCCTGGCATGAACACACTGCACATGCAGTCCCCAAAAGTCCCACACTGCACATACAGGGCCGTATGCAGAGCTGCGGCCACATTGCAATTGTGCCCGGAGTTTTCAGAAAAGTGCTACTGCGCATGCGCAGTAATTTTGAAATGTAATCCACGTTACTTCTTGCAACGTAGATGCGTATATGCGGTCTTAAAGACCGCGTATACGCAATCTACGTTGCAAGAAGTAACATAAATTACGTTCCAAAATTACTGCGCATGCCCAGTAGCACTTTTCGCAGAACTCTGGCCTCAATTGCATTGCGGCTGGAGCGCTGAATCCGGCCCCTAGTGATCTGCGGCACGGTGGGTTGTGGTCATAGGGGCAGGGGGCGTGTTTTAAACCAGCCGTGCTATTCAGACTTCCCATTAATCCCCAACTTAAGTGGGGACAGATCTGCAGTTTTAAGGTGGAGACCCTGATCTGGAGCTCTGTGACACCGTGGGGTGTGGTCTCCCATGCGCTTGTCCAGAATCATGAGCTGAGAAGTGATGAAACAAATGAAGACTAAACTTTACTGAAATACACCAGAGACATGACAGTTTCATCTCTATGGATTGCAGCACATTTTGTCCATGTGCCAGTTTGAATTACTATCTCCTTGTAAAGTGAGAGATGGTCATAGATCATGTCTAGTCATCTCTTTTATTTAGCTCTATCAGTCCCAAGCATATTAGGGACCATGCACATGGGCTTTGAAAAATAACGATAATGTTTAAACAAAACCTTCTACTTTGTACTCGATTTAACAGAGCACTATAATGGCATCCATTACTGTGTCTCAGATTCTCTGCTGGGCAACGTACTGTGCACTTCAGTGAGTGTTCCCATAAAACTGCATTTTATTTTACAGGCAGTTAATGCTTCTGAACACTCCAGGCATCATTGAAAAATGCCACATAATAAAGCAAGTGCTTGTCTGAAAGTGTGTGTCCATTGGCTTATGTTATGATGCTTGCTTTTAGCATTAAAGTGTGTTTAATAAGGTGTAATAATGGTTGCTAAATGCTTAAATTAACACCCCTGTATGAGGAGAAAGTAAATAACAATTTAATGTGAGGCAAGGTTGTCTCGCTTTCTTACTTGTGCTCTTTTCAGTTCATTTTTATTACATATATAATATAGAAATCTTCTCTTCTAAAAGTGATAGTGTATCTACATGCTGCCACAGTAGGCAATATGATTTTACTGAAACATACTACAGTGCTCTCACCAGTTGTGTTCTGTAATTTAAAATTCATTTAGTAAATTATGCAGATTTTCATATGTGCTCGTATAATTTCATGGATATTATTGAGCTAATTTCCTGCTTTTATGTTCAGTGTAGCTAAAAGTCACAGCAAGGAGAGTTTGGTGTTTGTAAACTTTAGTGGGGAACTGGGAGCACTGAACCCTTCTACATCTGTGTTTTATATGTACCTTAGTTAGAGAGCTTTCAGTACCACCAATAACTGTTTAGTCCAATCAGAATGTTATTTTCCTCTAGGAACACATTAAGTTAGACTGGATGATTATGTTTATTAGAATATATGCATAGTGCGTGACTTTGGATTGGTAGTATCTTAATTTACTGTTT
>WWET01001492.1:362061-373966 GCA_011038615.1 Limnodynastes dumerilii
CCCTAAGTCTCCCCCCCACAGCCTAACCCTAAGTCTCCCCCACACAGCCTAACCCTAAGTCCCCATAGGGCTACCTTAACTAACCATGCGTAGTTTCCTTCTTAAGAAGGAAACTACGCATGGACAATGCCTCGCCCTCCTCGGCTAATCTAAATCCTTTCCCCCTCCCAATTCTTCCTAAACACACCCCAAGGCGGCATTGCGCTGCCTCTTTCTAACTAAACTACTCTGTGTGGTCTTTAAAGACCTAACTGGTATGTAAGATTGAGTAAATGACCTACTTCGCATGCGTAGTAGGTCATTTTGCAAATCTCCACACCTAAGAAGCAGAAGCTTCTTAGGTGTGAATATAGCCCAGAGACAGAAAGAGAGAGAAAGCTGGGGATTTTCATTTGAAATTATTAATTAAAATATCATATTCTGCATTACATATGTTGTATACGTATAATTAGTAGCTTTTAATTAGCCTTTTCCCTAATAATTGAAATTCATAGGAGCCTCTGATGTATTTGGTGTTTTCATTCAGAAGGATTACATAAAGGGTCTAATTACTTATGTTTTGGTCTTTTAGACCGCATATACACAATCTACGTATCGAAACGATACACAGATTACGTACAATAGCTACTACGCATGCGCAGTAGCTATTGTTCATTGGACTACGTCCGTCTATGGAAGATGTAAAATGTCATATTGCGTACTGTCATGGCTACACAAAGGTTTATAAAGCACTAAGCATCACTGTATGTATATTAACCAGGTACACCTCAGTGTAATCCAGCACAAAATACACATATATCGTACAGCTATGCTATGCACGTATGTTGCTAAATATTGTAATAGAATGTTGGCTTTCTTGCATTAAGTTCTTTATTGATACTTCTGTAACTGTGCTGATTGTTTATGGATTTAGTTCTTTTTTTTCATTGAGACCTTGATGAATCAAATCATTATCACCTATATATATAATTAATGTACATTCTGCAAACTATTCAATTATATTTTATTACAGTTTACTCATATGTATGAATTGTCCTGTCAAGCTGACAACTGTTTACCAATTTCACAGTCTGTCCATATTTGTTGGCAGTCACAATCTTGAAAAATGCCTCACTTACAGAAATCTTATATGGAAAGACAGTGCAGCATTGATAAGAATTTACAGAGCAAGGCAACATTCCTTGAACAAGACCACCAGCTAATCATTGCAAATGATGATGACCAGCTTCTCCTCTGAGAGCATCTTTAGAACATTGCCAAGGATATACATTGTTCAAAGTATCCAACCTGAACTGCTTTTAGTGAATGTACAATTGATCATAATTCAGTAACATTTGTCTATGCTACCTGTCAGGTTTTTCATTGCAACCCAGTGGAATTTAATTATCATGCTAGTGACCCAGGTTTCTTTGGTTCTTTATAATACACTAGGGGCCAGATTTACTAAGCTGCAGGAAAGGAAAAGTGGAGATGTTGCCCATAGCAACCAATCAGATTCTAGCTGACATTTTCTAGTATGTAATAGGAAAGTGAGAGTTAGAATCTTATTGGTTGCTAAGGGAAACATCTTCACTTTTCCTTTCCCTCAGCTTAGTAAATATGGCCCTAGGAGTTAAAGCTTGTCAAAATGATAGGCAGCGGTACGCCCTGCCAATCCCGCTTTTCACCCAGTCCCAGGTTCACTATTCCCCTGCAGCGATGGGTACGCTCTAACGTACCCACTGTCAGCAGGGATTTCCCACAATCACGCTGCTGCCAAAAAGACCAGACACTACGGCACATAGGTGTAACGGTGAGGAGCAGCGTTAGCCTGGGGAAACAGCTCAAATAACTAAATTTGGATTGAGTCCTTTATTATTAACTTTAATTATTTACCAGTACCACATAAACCCCACAGTAAAGCCACATACATCCACACTTTAATGCAACATATACCTACAAAGAAATGCTGCTTGCAGGAGATTTGTCGGCTTTCCTGGGATATCGGGAGAACTGCCCAAATTTTATGAGTCTCCTGAATATTCTGGGCGAGTCGGCAACCCTGGCATATTTGTTCCTTTCTTTCCTATTATTCCTAGCACTAGGCCAGTCCATCAGTCTTCTGCCTCCCTCTGTCACTTCTGTCATATCATTTACACTTAATATTTATTTTAATAAATCTGTAAACTACAGAAGAATCCTATGAATTATACATAACATGCTATAAGAAATGGCTGCTGTTCTCCTTTCATCACTGCTCCTGTCTCAGGTGTCTAGACTTCTGTACAAAGGGGTGTTTTCCAATTGACAGGAAGTCCTGCTGCGGAGCACCAAGCGTAGAGTTACTGTAAGTCTGGATCTAGTCCACTATACTTATAGTATCATGTAATTGTGTTGTGCAGAGCCGTAACTAAAAAATTTTGCGCCAGGGGCAAAAATGAAAAATGACGCCCCCCTGACCCTGAATTTCTAACCAATTTACCCTTAAGTAAGAACTTACTGGCACCGCCTTCAGCTTTGCGTCCTGGGCGGCCGCCCCCTCGCACACCCATAGTTACGGCCCTGGTGTTGTGTATAGTGTCCATGGTGTTATTTATATCAGTTATAAAATATCTACATTCCTTTAAACAGTACATCCTGTTAAATACTATGAAGTGTATGTAATAAACTCTTTATTTCCTAGCTCTGCTGAGATTAGAACTGCAAACAAATCTCTTCTTTTAGCTTGAACATCTTCCGTGACCTTATACTTCCAAATCTTTTCTAACATGACAGCTGCTTTAAGGCAAGAGGAGTTTACGGATGCAAGCAGTATCCTTTGTAGGGATGTAATGAATCGGTAACTGGCTTTGGCCCACATCAACCCTTCGCTCAGAAATGCCAATATATGGTGAGTAGCTAGTGATCTGCTGAGAAAGCACTTTGTTGTAATCGCACTGAGAGGGTCAAGGCTAGTCTTTTTTTTTTAAACTGTTATTGATTAGAAGGGAAGCATAAGTAATGCTAAAAAGTCCTACTAATCTAATACTTGGTATATGGAAAACAGGAAAATAAATCTCTTTTATAGCACAGTAGTTGCATACTTACAAATAAGAAATATGAATGGCATTGTGAGTTAAAGACCCAGGTCAGCAGGAGTTCAAATGAAAAAACATATAAGCCGTCTTGTTGCAACCTTCGAGATGGCCTTTCTGTATGCATTAGCCTGCTAACAGAGGCTGCACAGGAAGAGATCAAGTGCTATGCATATTACCTAGAAAGAGAATGCTCCTTTTTATGTCATTATTTTTGTGCATTTAGTTATTCTTTGCAGAGAATGGTACACAAATGGGATTTATGAATGGATTGTGCTGCCAAAATGTCATCCACAGAAGTGCGACCATCTGGAGTGCTCTGTTGATATACTAATACCATCCCAGCAATCACCTTTAATGGCATCTAAACAAAAATAGAACTGTGAGATTTCCAATTGCTGTCGTCTTTAGAGCAGGCAATCTCTCTCCGAGTACAAATTATACCTTAACATTCCTTCATCTCCAAAGGCTTCTTTCCTGGACACTTAACTTCCAAACAGTGGGCATAAACATATTTGTGATAATATAATTACAATAAAGGAAAAGCAAATGGGATGTATGCCTAGTAAAAGGTGATGTAGTTAGATTTCTGATTTGCATCTCCGACACATTATCAGCTGCTAAAGTGTTGGACTGAGAGTATTGAGACCCTATTGCCGAATACATTACATTTTATTTTATCCAGGACCTGTATTAGTGGTAAATAAGAAAATCTAAGTGTCAGATCCTTGATTTACAGATACATACAGTTTTTCTGACATACAAAAAAGTGATTTTTGATCCTAAAAATAAACTATGCAATATTTTATTAACTTTCATTATGTGATGATGGTGCTGAAACGAATCCAGACCTCCAGTTGATGCTGCTGTCAGAGATAGGACATCAGTAGCAGAGGAGATCCAATGCAGGATCCCTGCTGCATCCTTACTACTGTGGGTGAAGGGGTGGCCACTCCCATTGCTGGTATGGACCTGCAGAACCCTACCTTAAGATTTGTGCATTGTCTCCAGGTGTGTCTGTGGTACTCCAGGTGGTGTGAAACCAAAAGTCCCATCATGCTTTTCCAGGTATCAGATATCTACCTATGCTGTTGTAGCCTTATGGTTACACCATAATGTAGTATATATACTAGAGGTGGCTCCTCACCCAGCTCAGGACATGCATAACCAGAGAGATAATACAGTGGGGCAACAGACTGACCAGTGTGAGGGGGTAGGACACCAGGGTGAGAAAGGGAGGGGGAGTAGCAGGGTGAGAGGGGTGGTGGATGGCTGCGGGGTCAAGGGTTACCAGTATAGGGGGCAGCAGTGGAGGGTACCACATAGCCCAGTGTCATGCGTAGGCCTGAGACTGGACTGTGTAGCCGCATCTTCTCCAAGTCGAAGCAGTATTACAAGTTGTTCAGACTGCTAAATGCTTTTAATAACCGGAGATAACTGGAAAGCTTGACAATGGCTACACATCTAAAGAAAGAGACCATTTACAAAGAATTGGTCATGTGGAGACATATTTCCTTTGTTCGTGTGAATTTCTGCTCTTTTCAGATCTAATCTTCCTCAGTAATTTGGAGATATTTTACAGCATTTTAAACAGAGCATTATGTCCTTTTTAACTCATCCAAAAAAGAAAGTATACCAGAGTTATTGGATAGAGTAACAATGGCTGAGGGTTTAAGCACCAGTGTTGCGTAATACAATTCCAGGCTTCAGTGTTTTTCTTTGTAACTTTTCTATCTTTTATAATGAGCACAGAATATATCATGTAAATCCTCTAAATTTAAGTATGGTGATAAGTGATATTCTGTTGGGCCTTTTAAAATGCAGGTCCTACTAAAGCCATATTTTGACATTTAGTTCTGAAGCATCATTCAAAGTAATCACTACATAAGTAATGCATTTTCATGTCTTGATCTATAATCTCCTCAATATGAAGAGGCTGTATTGTTTGCCAAAAGCTTGTTGTAAGTGAGTTTTTGTGTGGATTCTGCACTGAAAAACTTCCTAGAGAAATCTGCTACTGCTTCTCCTGATGACAGGGCTAAACTCCTTGAGAAAAATGAGGATTCTTTCAGCAATTGTATTTAACCCATTAAAACCACCCTAAACAGAAGCAAAACCCTGAAGTACAAGCAAAACAATTAAATCAAACCTCATATTTTTCCAAATTATTTGTTAAGTTAAACAGAAAAAAGGCACATGCCTTTATATAGTATGGGCCTGATCCAGAGCTACGCTGGCCCACTGTCTGTAATTATGGCCAGCGTAACTCTGGTGCACTCCCCGTCACTCCCCCTGTTTGAGCTAGTTACACACAGTTACGCCAGCTAAAGGCTACCCTAGCTTCAGCGTAACTGTGTGTGTAACTACGCTCACACAGGAGCGTAATCTGTCAAACCCAGCCCTCCCGTCATAATTACCTTCCCTCCCCCGCCTAGCTTCTGTAACTACAGCATAGTTACGGAGCTGCCCGCCCCTTCGTCCGTAACTACACCGTAGTTACGGAAGCCAGATCCACGGCACCCAGAGCCATGGATTACGCCGGGCAACATCTGCCCGGCGCACGCGTAAAACGGCAGAAATGCATACGGCCACCGTAAAAACGGCGGCGGCCATAGGTCTGGATCAGGCCCTATGTTACTGAAGCTGCTGCCATAATTTTGAATGGAGATGGATCAAAGTTTGCCTGATATATACAGCTGGTCTTCTCCATTATGTCACAAAATCAGCATTATAGAGTTTTATTTAAGAAATATGATGTATAGGACCTGTCACGTTCAAGGGATTAGTGGAATCTGTTCCGGGCTTCAGGGAATAAGACAGTTAGGATGGTGTAAATTGAAAGTTAGCCGGTTTAATGAAGGACAGGTGCATACAGAATTGAACAGTAAATAATAACAGTAATCAGTCTTGAAATCAAAGTGTGCAGAGGGGCAAAGGGCAATGGAGGTGCACGTGGTTTGGAAAAGTCCTTGAGTAGGTGGGACACACAGGCAGGTGTGGCAAGGTTTCTGAGTGGGACTTGGAAAGGTGATTGAAGCTAAAGCTGGAAGGCTGGAGTGGAGTAGCAGGTTGGATCCGGATAGCTGTAACTGGAGAGCTGGAGTGGAGTAGCAGGTTGGTAAAACTGTATAGAAACAGTGAGTTGAACCAGATACAAGGCAGACTTGACTTGAATGCAATAGGCAGAACTGTATAGCAACAGTGACTTGAACCAGATACAAGGCAGACTTGACTTGAATGCAATAGGCAGACAGTTCAGGGTTACCAGATTGCAGGAGCAGAGATCCAGGCAATGCTGGGACCAGGGGTGCCACAGTGCAAGGCAGGCAGTACAGGGTCGCAGAATTGCAGGAGCACCAGCAGACAGAAACAAACAAACAGCAGGACTGTAACACGATCAGAGATCTGGGTGCATCAGAACCAGGCACCTAGAAGAACTAGTTGTTCTGGCAATGCATGGACTGTGCAAAAGGGCGTGCACAGATTGGCTGGAGGCATCATGTGTGCGCAGAGGAGCATCTGAGTGGCTGCTGGGAATCACCTGACAGGAGGCAAGATGGCGACGCCCATGCAGCAGAGGATGGTTGTGCAGATGCCTAATCCCAGACACTAACAAGCACACATGCTGCAATGGAGATTGTGCAGGGGGCTGCCACTATTTGAAGTGGCACCTCTGGAGGGCTGGAAAGCGGGCATGACATGGGAGCATTACATGGGAGAGCCACTGACAGATGGTTCCTGACATGGTAAGTGCGGTGCTTGCTGCTGCATTATCGTGACAGGAGCTACATATGGCAAATAGACATTTAAAAAAAAGCATTCATTGTCATGGTTAGGAAAAGTTTTTTAGACTTATTTATTTATTTATATATTTATTGTAATAAAATACTTAACAAGTTTGTAAACATCCTGTTACACTCTGCAGGTTCATCCTGGCAGAGTGTGTGTTAATTCCTTGCCAAGTTCTATGTGTCTGTTTTCTTCCAGCTGCAGGTTAATTGTCCCTGGAGGTGTGTCCTCTTGCCTCTTGCTGGAACATTCCTTGTCAGTTATAGCTGTCTGTTTCTGTTTGCTTCAAGCTTCTAGCTTTCAGCTCTTAGTTTCCTGCTTCCTGTCGTTGTCTATGTTGATCCATGTTCCAGCCCTTGTATCTGCTTCCAGCCATTTCCTTCCTACCCCTACCTACTGTCTGGTGTGAGTAATCCTGTCAGTTCTCCCATCTCGTCTGTCCATTTGCCTCTGTCTGCTGTAGCCTTTCCCTGGTATTTATGTTAGTGTGCAGCCTATTCAGTTTATTTTTTGTGCATTCTACCTTTGCATTATTTGCCTGGTGCAGGCATTTCCTTATTACTACATATATCTATTGTTATTGTTAATAGCATTATTTATTTTTATGTTTGGCAAGACTGCTCTTCCTATGTTTACCACAGCACATAGTGCTTGCTATTTATATTGCCATACATTGTGTTTGTCTACTTTTGCCTTGCATACAGTGTATAGTTGTTTTCATTAAACTGCACCAAGTGCATACCCTTGCTGCTGCTTGGATTAATTTGGCACATAGTGCCTGTCTTTATTTATGTCATCAACCTGGCACATAGTGCTATCGGAGTTCCTGCATACTCTGCCGCTCTCCGTGTTTTGCTCAGTTTCTGTCTGTATTCCCCTAATCTGTATTTCAGGCTTCGGCCTAGAATCTCCCTCCTACTGCTAGTCTGTTGCCGCCTGTCTTGTGTGTATCTTTACCTCTGTCTCTGGTGTGGCCTCTTCTCCCTACATTCTCACATTAGTACGTAACACCCACACTTTGTGATTGCACATGGTCACGCAATCCCTAGTGTGGATCAGGAGTTCCACACTAGGGATTGGATTAAGAGATCCGTTTTTTTGAAGGTACAAAATTATACGCACGCACGCTGCAAGGTAACACCCATGACACTCCCCTTACATGGCCGTGTTGTCAGTGACTTACGCCACTACAGAGCACCCTTATCCCTACGGATGTAGTTATGGGGTATGTTAAGGTACGTATGTGCATATCTATCTAACCGCGCACTCAAATGACCATTTAAATGCATCCCCCCGCTCAGACTCAAATATCTTCTACCGTCCGGATAAAAACCACACCCATCTGTACCTATTTCCCTTAGTGCGATTCACAAGTACCTGTCTAATGGACTTCCATGCCTAAATACTACGTGACTTGCGTTGAAAAAGTTACTACGCATGTGCAGTTGATCCGATCCTAGAAATACCATGTGAAAATGGATCTCTGAATTCGAACCTATGAGCGTTTCTGACGACAGATGGCGCAGGGGGAGATATGGAAATTGATTCTGCTATGTTGTACAAAGAGGTTGTGCTAAGTATCCAGACTTCTGATTCATCCCATTTTACATGAGGGTGATGTTGTCATGATCACTGTACTTTCCACTGCACCTTATGTCTTTTGTTTACCTTTACTGATCCCATGACCTTTTAGTTCCCAGCATTTCCTGGTATTCACTCTCTGCTGCAGGCATTAGTTCACAGGTGTAGCTCATTACCTTGCTGGGACTCACTGATCAGCAGCTCTCTTTAAACCCCTCTCTGACACCACTTTCCCGTCAGAGCAAAAGGTATCCTTGCCTGCTGATATTGCATCCTTGAGTCCTCTTGTGTGCATACCCTCCAACATGACCCATTCCATTAGCTAAAAAATTTTGCTTTTAGTTTTTTAAAAATCAGTTAAGTCATTTCACCAGGTGAATGAGAGTTGGAAGCTCAGGTGCAGAATATATTGTACCTAATGGAATGGATCATGTTGGAGGATCTGCATGTGTTCTGGCTTCGTGGTTCCAGATCCTGTCTCCAGTCCTCTGTCCCAGTTCTCCGGTCATCAGTTCCAGTATTCCATTGTATCTGGTTCTTGCTTGTGTCTCCGGTGTCTGGACTTCCAGAGTCCACTTCTCACTGCAGTATCCAGTCATAGTAGCCACTCCTATTCTACCTACTGCAACCCTTGAATCCTGTCTACCAGCTGTGTACTTGTCCAGAGGGCCATGACCTGCCGCTCGCCTGCAGCCAAGACCATCCACACCATCAGGGGCTCTGGTGAACACCAAGCTTGTGGTTAGACTCCATGCCTCTGGTCCAGCCTGGTCTGTTTGGATTGGCACTGAGTCCGATGCATGACAGATGTGGAAACCTTAAGTTAGGGTTCTACTGTTGGGATTCCTTACAACTGAGAGGAGTGGCCTCTGCTTACCCACAAGGAAGTCTGGATCGAAGAAAGAAAGGAGATGCTGCACTGATAGGTGAGTATGAATGTTACCCCAACCCTTACCCTAATCCTTACCCTAACCCTCATCTTGCGTTACACTAATGCTAACCCTCTCTTTCTATTACCCTAACCTTCCCCTTAGCCTGACCCTAAGACTCCACTCCCCACAGCCTGACCCTAAGACTCCTCTCCCTGCAGCCTAACCTTAAGACTCCCTTACCTGCAGCCTCACTCTAAGACTTTCCTCCCCACAGCCTAACCCTAAGACACCCTAAGACAATGACATACTTACCGATTCATAAAAATATTTCAAATATCGCTATTTTCTAAATGGAGGCAACAAAAATTAGCTTTAAGCTGTCTATTTCCAAAACAGCATTTTCGCAGGGTGACTGCCACTGGTACCAAAAACATACAATATTGTAACTTAAATTGCCATGGTAAAAGTTAGGGTGTGAAGTTTGTTTTACTTATGAGGCTAGCTTTTCAGAACTGCGGAAAAGGAAAAGTGGAGATGTTACCCATAGCAACCAATGAGATTCTAGCTCTCACTTTCCTATTACATAATTGAGAATGTCAGCTAAAATTTGATTGGTTGTTATGGGCAACATCTTCACCTTTCCTTTTCTGCAGTTTAATAAATCTAGCCCAAGATGTTGTGAGGAATGAATTAGCTTCATTAGTTTTAGACCTTGACTGACTCAATTTGCACATACTATACATATGTCACATATTTTGTTTTATAATAATTTTTTTTCTTTTGTGTTTTTTTTTTTTAAATAAGTAATTTTTCCATTATATGAGGCAATATCAACACAACTGCATCTAAGACACGGAGCTTTACACTGAGGACAAATATTAAATGTTTGCACTAGGGACACTTTTTCTTTACCTCATTAAAGCTGACACAAGCATTGATTCTTTTATTGGACACTGTTTCTAGCAATCTGGTTTTATCGTAACGCATTTGTCCTTTGTTTGCCAATACTAGACATTTGTGGTAAATTATCCCCATCATCTGTCCTATCTTGAGCATGAAACAAAAGTAATCATCCACCATCAACATTTGACATTTACATTGAAATTATTCTGTCACAAGACCCCCATCCTCCCGCTGCTGCAAGAAGTCACTGATACTTAAATATTACTTCATTATATTGCATTTTTACCACCGTTATGACCATGCATATTGTCTGTAACGTGTGATTTAAAAGTTAATTAGAAAAAGATTGGTAAAGAAGATCACTTAATTTGACAAATTTCATTACCTCCTGAACTCAAAACATGGGTGAACATTCCCATAATGTTATGTATTTTACTCATGCCTACAATACCATTAAATATATATACCATTATACATATCGCTATATGATAAGAAGAAATCAATACAAATAGATTGGATATTGTAACTTTACAATGAAACAGTAGTTGAAGTCTGTGTAAAATGTGAATATGTAGCTATGTGCATATTGCAGCCCAGTGATTTTAAACTCTTTTGCTCTGGACTGTATTGCATAAAAATGATAAGTCTAGACACAGCCCCTGTTTACTATATTATAATTTGCAATGACATATAATTGTGTACCTTCAATGGAAAGCACGTTTATATTGGTCAGGTGACTTAATTCTCCAGAAACCCATCAAGGATATACGTTTACTATTTGCAAATTAAAGGTAATTACACCAGGCAATGACTTGCACTGCAATTTCTACAAATGCAATCTGCACATAAAGTTCTTTGTTGTAGAATCCAAAGCACAAGCGAGTTACATTCTCCTTACCACACTATGATTTATTTCTATTGATCAAACCACCCGCTGATTCATTTTATATGAAGTGCATGTGAGAGCTCAACTGCTAAAATTGTCATAGCAGGGTGTGAAAAAACCTTTTAAGTATAGTGTGGCTGTAGTTTAAAGTCTGAAGTATGGCAAATATTACCAAGGAAGATACAAAGTCTCTGCGCAAAATGAATGAATTTATTATAGACTGAAAATGAAAACAAATAGATTAATATTTTGGAATTTGAGACTACCAAATTAATGGAAATATTAAAATGACAGACTATTTCACTTACCATTGATGTAAAATGGACTTTTGCCAGGGAAATATTAATATAAGATTAAGTGACTATTGTGTACAGTGGACGTGGTCATCCTATACCCAAAAATAAGTCCCATCTTGGTCTGCTGTAAGGAATATCTTTGATATATTGACCACTTGAGTCTCTGGGCCTGATTCACAGTTAAGAATCTGCGGGGTTTTAGGTGCGTATGTTTAGGAAGGGCTATACTGAGCATGCGTAGTAACATTTATACGCAATCTACGTTGGACTTAGGAAAGGAATGCTGTGAATCACCTCTACGAACCTAATGCCGCAAGGTTTGTAGTAACTTATGAAGGAATGGGCGTGTCGGGAATAATTAAGTCTGCAGATAAAAAGATTGGGTGGAGGGAGGCATTTAAATGAGCAAATCTGGGTGCAATTATGCAGTAACGTTCGCAATTAGATGCCCTACGCACAGGGCTTATGCAGTAACGTTCGCAATTAGATGCCCTACGCACAGGGCCGGATTAAGCCTTCGGGGGG
>WWET01001493.1:7986-18722 GCA_011038615.1 Limnodynastes dumerilii
ACCACAGGAAAAAGAAAAGACACTGGACACCGGAGGAGGGGCATATTTATGTATCCGGTGGGTCTTTTCTTTTTCCTGGATTGGCTCCCGCCCAGTGGAACTTACCCATAGTGCTATGCTGGCATCAAGAGTCGGGGAAATACAATTATCAGGTATAATTTACCTTTTCAAGAAAACTAAATTCATTTTTATCCTAAAATATTTGCTGCATATATTTTTCTACATGTTTTATGCACTCCTGACTTTAACAGAAAGCCTAAATGATGGGGAATAATTGGTATGATCTGAATCACAAAGCTTCGCAGTAGGCATTTTTGAAACAATTGAAACAACGACATCTATTGTTAGCTGTGTTACCTACAAAAGTCTTGATTAATTTTTTCTTATTTTTTCTTGCAAGTGATCTTAAATTCAAAGTGTGTTTTATTTATTTCTTGCTATATCTCTGCTTCTTCCACCCCTGCATTCATTTAAATTTCAATGACTGATGGCTTGTAATACAGAACTTATATTAAGGTGCCAGCATCCATTCCTATCTGCAGCATGTGAAAAGTGTGTAGGTGTTGGCATTTAGAGAAGGTCTTTCAGTGGCATGGTATAAGAGACGTTTTTCACGCTTAGTCATTGCTGCGTGATGTTCTACTGTACCATTTAGTCTCAATTTCCGAGCTTGCTGAATTAACATTTTCAGTGCTAGAGTATGTTTTGTGTTTCCTTGTAATGTGCTAGACATTACGTAAAATGGCATTTTTATTTTTGTATTTATTATAAATTATATTCTGTGTTTTCATTTAATGTTTGCATATTGTGTTCTCTGTTCTTTTATTCTGACAGCTGCTGTGTGTTCCAAGCATGTTCTTCACATTTTGCCAGGAATGAGTAGTGACAGTGACATTGAGTGTGATACTGAAAACGAAGAGCAAGAAGATGGCATTACCTGTGGAGGCTTTAATGACACTTTTACCACACAGCCATCTGGAGAAAGTGAGATTATTATTATTATTATTATTACCGTTTATTTATAAGGCGCCACACAGTATCTGCAGAGCCGTACAGAGGCAATAGCAAAGACAATAGTTACATATATAATTCAATACAATAATGAACAAAGGGTATAAAAACATGAATAAGGAATACAATACATGAACAAGCAAAATTAAAATACAGTACAAAAAAAATTATGACAGGACGGAGGAGGACTCTGCTTATTACTCTCTCACGTAGTTAACATGCTACGTGAGACAGGGCAAATAAGCAGGAGACACAGGGATTAAGATGGGGAGGGCAGGTAATCTTAGGTGGAGGAAGGGTAGGCTAGCCTGAAGAAGTGGGTTTTGAGGGAGCGTTTAAAGGATTGCAGGATGGTGGATTGCCTGATAGGATGTGGAAGGTTGTTCCAATGGAGAGGGGCGTCCAGGTAGAAGTCTTTGATGCGGGAGTGAGAGGTAGTTATAAGGTTGGAGTTGAGGCGGTGGTCGTCAGCAGAGCGGAGGGGACGGGAGGGAGTGTGAATGGAGATAAGGGAGGAGAGGTAGGGAGCAGTGGAGGAGGAGAGAGACTTGTAAGTTGTGGTGAGGAGCTTGAAGAAAATTCTGAAAGGGACAGGAAGCCAGTGTAGAGATTGGCATAGAGGGGAGGTGGAGGCAGTGCATTGGGAGAGGAAGATGAGTCTGGCTGCAGCATTTAGTATAGATTGTAGGGGTGTAAGACGGACCAGGGGGAGGCCAGAGAGGAGAATGTTGCAGTAGCCCAGACGGGAGATAATGAGAGATTGAATGAGCATTTTAGTGGCGTCTACTGTTAAGAAGGGTCTGATGCAAGCAATGTTGCGGAGATGAAAGCGGCAGGACAGTGAGAGGGCCTATATGTGGGGGGTGAAGGAGAGAGAGGAGTTCAGGATAACGCCCAGGCAGCAGGCTTGGGTGGAGGAGGAGATGGTGGAGTCGCCAATAGTGATAGAGATAGTAGGGGTAGAAATTGAGAAAATGTGTTGCAGCGTTGGATGTCAGCCGTGGTAAGCTTAAGCTGTAACATCAATAAATTGAGAGTTTTAGAAGAATAGGAAATTAAGCACCACGTTTCTTCTCAATGGGGAGCGGTTTAATGCTCACCAGTGGGAGAGCATATTAGACATGTTGAGGACTGGTGTATAATTGAACCTGTGCAGATTATTAGGAGATGTAATATATATGGATGCCTAAATATTTTAATTTGTGCTGCACTTTGGAAAATTGGGATAGATAAGAAGCATCCAAAGAGGTACCAGGACCAGCGATCAAGGGAAAAAATTTTGATTTGTGGACATTGATCTTGTAGCCTTCAAAAGATCCAAACTTTTGTTTAATATCTAGAATAACTGGGGTAAAGACACTGGGCTTGGAGACAAAGAGTAACATATCGTTCCCAAAAAGGGCTAGCTTACACTCCAGATTGCAGATTTTAGGTTTTGTTTTTTTTATGAGTTATTATGTAGGGACAGGAGTCCCAATCAAATGCATATTGTCCTTTTAAAGACATATCAAGGTGGGGTTTTTTTCCAGCGTTGGCAAAGTAGAGCTGATTCATGGTTCTCCTAAAGTTGTCTATAGCCTATAGCCATATAGATATGCATATGTACTTATACACGAGTGTGTGTATGTAGATTATATATATCTACAGAGAGAGAGAGAGAGTGTGTGTGTGTGTGTGTGTGTGTGTGTGTGTGTGTATGTATGTATGTGTGTGTACAAAAAAAACCTAATATATGATTTTAAATCTTATGTATATGTTACCTGTGGAGTGTAAATAATGTTAAATACATAATTGGAGAGAAGATAGCTGCAGTTACTCTTTTCTCTACTATGGTCTTTGGTTGTCTATTTTTGTTGTTTACTCTGAAGCTACTTCAAATTTTTTATTATGACACACTATGTATTATTGAATCTTTTTATAAACACCTATGTTTTAGAATATTGAATTTCAATTAATATTTTTAGTGTAGTTCGTATTTGTCCTTTTTGCTTTGAATTCTGAAAATTGTGCAGCCTTAAGCTGTCTATACACTAGAGCGATTATCCACCCAAAACACACAATTATTGTGGATTGGGCCAAATATTGCTTTAGTGTGTGGGAAAGATATTTTTATTTTTTTATTTTTTTTATTTTATTTTTTTTATAAAGGTTGATAAAACGGTCCAAAAACGCTAGGGTCCGATTATCTTATCGATCGGAATTCCCAATTGATAATCGGAACCTAGCTGCGTTTTTGGAGGTGCCTAGTGTTCTGCAGCGCTCTTCCCTCTCTCCCTGTGTAAAATTGACTGCTGGACAGACAGAGCGCTACAGAACTCCACACACTGACAGGCTGCTGCGCTGGGTCCTCTCTCCCTCTGTCTGGGTATACAGCTCTGTCCAGAAATATTTTATGGGTACAGCTTCTGTAATTTGCATTGTCCTAGAAGGAGAGATTGACAGATTTGAAGATTCTTAAGAAAATCAGGCTTAGGCTTTCTATATATTGCATTTAGCACTTTTATTTTTTTTATTTCTTTTTGTTGCTTTTTTTTTATTTTATATAATGATGAAGACCATTGGCACTTTGATGACCTGTGCTCCAAGACTAAAAATGCCCATTAAGACCCAAACTTTTTTTTTTTTTTTTTTTTTTTTTTTTTTCTCCCCAATCTTTTTTTTTTTTTTTTTACTTTTGCTCTCTTTGACTCTCATGTTAGGGACCTTTCCTTTATGCAGATTGTACAAAGGCCCAAACCTCTGTAACTTTTACTTTTTTTGCACTACACAAGAATGTTTGTAGCACAAATGTCAATTAAAACAAATAAATTATCATTGAAAATTGCATTTTATACTCTTCCTCTTTCACACTCCCACCCCCAAATAATATCTCCCTTTAATTGTACTTAAATGTTATCATGATGACAGTTACAATTTATGGATGATATTTAATATTTTACCTTTATATGCAATTATTTATGTCCATATTGTGGAGCTTTGAATGAAATTACTGAATATCAATATACTTCAACATATTAATATAACATGCTTTATTAGAAACTAAGGGTTTGGAGTTAATAAAATAAAATGTTTATTTTTTTCTTTTCAACACATTTAATAAACATGTGGCATTTCTAGCATTCCAAATAGTCTTATATATTCTTATATAATCTTATAATGGCAATATTTGAATACAGTATTTTAAGTAATAAAGAAAAGTCTGCTATGAAATTATGTAAATTATTTAATTAAAATTCTTGTATTCAGTGATTATGGAGATTGTGTCAATCACAATTATGTGATTGTTTGAAAAATATATATTGTTCATGGTTTTTAATGTATAAAAAACTGTTTTCTATTTGTACAGATCAAAACTGCACTTTTTCAGATGACAACAACATTAGTTCAGAAGATCTTCATTTTGCTGCTGGAGAGGAAAGTGGAAGGTAAAAGTTATTTTTAACACATCCTAATTAAAATTTTACAATTATGCCCCATAGCTAAATATGCAAATTTTAGTATGGAACTGACACCATTAAGTTAGCAGTCACAAGAATGGCAAATTCTGCTGTGCAACAGGATAGCCATAAGACTTGAGCTGTGCTTGTGAACAGTCCTGGGAAGAAAGAATTGGACATGTACTGTTGGGGAAAAAGGAGGTATCTGAATGGCCCATGGAGCTCTGTTGGAAAGAGAGAGACTTTTGAATACTGATTAATGCAGAGTTATATGGTTCAGTAGTAGTGACCCCTCCCCCCCCATTCATGTTCACTCTAGAAGGATGTAAATGCAAACTGACGGATATGATTGGTAATGAGCAGGAACCAAATCTATATGATAGCACATAATCTCTTATTGGTATGCTTTTTTTTAACTTTAGATTCTTTTTTCTGGCCTAGGTAATGTGATGAAGAATATATATGTATTTCTTCGATTGGGCTGAAGACTGAAAAGGCAGAAAATTAGACTACTTACAAAAATGTGTCCATAATACAAACTCACTGTTAAAACATATTTATATTATCTAAAATGATGTCTAAAAGCACTACAAAAATGTAATTCCTATGACTCATCAATGACACACTCATCAAAAAGATTCACGTGTAGTAAATATAAATAAGTATGCAGTTATTTCTCTTGATTAGTTTGTTGCAGTATGCACTCTTGAAGGAGAACACAGACGATTATAAACTTTAGTGAATGCTATTGAGTATAGTTATTCAGTAGCAAATAAGTCTGATACATTTTCAGTGCTGTTCTCTGGTATCACTACAAACCTTTTTATTGTCTAAGACGATGTACAAAGCTGACTGTGGGCTTCATATGTTTATGCTATTTGAAAGTGATAAAGGAGAACAGCCCAGAAATCTATTACATACCAAATTGTTTATTTCTCCTTTCTACACCTGTAATATCTGACTGTATAAATACATAATGGTTTTGCACTGAACTGATCACTAGGAATGACTTTTATACCTCTGCATGGCTACTGTAGACATTTGTAAAGAGTATTTTATTTTATTATTGTGGCCTCAAGATCCATATAGGCAATAATTGAGATGCTTTTCTCAATGAAAAAATATAAAACACATTTCATATACATATCAAAGCTAGATAGGTGCTAGAAAATTGAGATTACCAGCAATAAAAAAAAAAACAAAAAAGAAAACTTGCATCATAAGCTAGCAGTAGATTTCAGTATTAAAAGGTAGCATGTGTTTCTTAAATGTTGTCATATGTATTTACACAACACATCAGGGCAGCGCTTCCTAAATCTATTATCAACCGGAAACATTTTTTTTTAACCAATATGCAAAATGGGTGCCTTCACCTGTGTGCCAATAGTGATCTGAGAAAAGTGGCTTGGGAATCATAACTGGAAAATAGATAGTATCAACCATAATACCATATACTATGCCACGTCCTATGTAAGTACCATCACCTCCAAGGTAGGTTACACGCAGTGAACTTTAGTAACACCTGTAATAGCTGCATGAGGGTTACTCCTGGAATAATAATCCATTCACTTCAGGGAACCTCTTCGGTGAATTTATTCTGAAATATGTTGTGTAAAATGGGTTTATTTTTGCTTTGATTAAAAAGAAAAATATGTACAGGCTGCTGGCAACATGGTTTCAACTATATCTTTTCTCAACAGACATCTGCATAATAAATATAAGGATTATAAAGATTAGTAAATATCTTATCAAACTACACCATTTACTGAACTTACATTTTCCATAATTTTGTTTTAAAACTTATTAAGAGTTTATTTTGACATGTTTTCTGCAGACTAGCAGTTGTGGAAAGTGACAGCAGTTAAATTAAACTTCATTGTTTTAGAAAAAAAACACAAAAAAACAGTTTTCATCCGAATTATACATTTAACAAAACATCCTTACATGTGATGTATTAATTAGATCACATTTGAACACTAACACAAACTGTTTGTTCACATACAGCATCCTAATGGTATTTTTAAAGCCTTCAATTAACAATAGTGAAAAAACATATGCCTGATTTAGACTGCACATCACATGCCTCTTTATCTGGTGAAAAACTGAACTGTGGAAGTTTTATAACAAACATATTAATAGTCACAGTATTAAACTGACAGCCCCCTTTAATTTAGTATTGATGACATTTTCTGTTTCTAGTCATTTGTATGCCACATTATTTGTAGTTATTTATTTTACATTTGTATATTGCTGCTTTTGGTAAACCGTTTAAAATGCAAGTTTAACTTTGTCTGATATATAGATATATTAGGTCTAAGCTTTAGTCTGATATATAGATATATTAAGTTTAAACTGTAAACTGTTGATTTGGTTATCATTTACAAACCTTTTTAAAATTGTTTGTTATGAAACTTTGTAAAAATATAGTTATATATTAGTTTTTTTTTATAGTATTCTAAACCTGCAAGGATTGCTGTTTGCTTTATTAATGACCCACAGAGCATTGAAAAACCTGTTGCTGTTGATATCATATAAGCTGCTGTCGGTTTTGAAACATTGGTACAATCTTAAGATAAATATATGGTTGAACTGTTTTGTCATATTCACTGTCCTTTTATTTGTGGTTTCTCTGTTGTAAATGTCTAGTTTATATGTTTTAATTTTCATTTTAGTTGTTTCTGATGCACTGTTTGTTAATAAACTTTAACATGGTATGTGGTTTCTGATCATTTAGTTACCACCATGCATTTTATGATTAAGTGTACAATATTGCAATATGTACTATGAACAAGTGTGGTTCGCCAGTGCAATATGTGGACTTTAAACATATCATATTCCAGCAGTGCAGTAGCAACAGCAGTTATTTTTCAGAGACAGCGTGGACCAAACAACAAGGGAAAATGCGACTACAGCAATAGGTAACATTTTCCAACCCTGCCCTTCTGTAAGTAAAATTAAGAGTCCCAGAATGCTTTTAAGCAAAAACATAGCTGATACCTGACTGCATGCAGGGGGTCATTGTTTTGCAACCTCTGGAGAGCCACAGTTTGGCCATTCCTTGACTAAACTATCACCATGTGATGCAAGGCAATGGGGAGATCAAGGGCATTTCTTGTAGAGCAAGACAGTCATATTTGAGTGAATGCTTTGGGGTTTTAGGATTTAAGGGCCTGATTCAGAGGCTGAAAATAAGAACTTAAAGTTACACCTGGGCAAAACCATGTTGATTTCAGGGGGAGTCAAGGTAATTTTATTCTATGCATGCAGGGAGAATGCTTAGCTTTTACTTATTGCACACAGATACCTGATCAGCTTCACTTTTAAACTGCTAATTAGACTTGAGCTGGGAAACATCACCTTTTAACTATAATACGGTTGCAACAAATGAAATTTGACTCCCCTGAAATCAATATGGTTTAGCCCAGGTGTAACTTTAAGTTCTTATTTTCAGCCTCTGAATCAGGCCCTAAGTCCTTTCATACTTAAGTGATACACATTTTTGGACTAATAATATAGTCCTCATGACCTTTTGTTCTCATGTTTGAGAAACATGAAATTTTCCTGAGGATTCGTTTCTGCAGTAAACATACAACAAGTCACTGGGATTCCAGCCTGTTTTTTCCATAGTTAAAACTCAAATTTTGATTTGTGTCTTTTTGGAAGATAATAAAAGGTTGGGGTCACTGGGAATTTGAGTATAAAATTAAATGTATCTTTGATCAGATTAAGTTCCTTAGCTCCACTTATTAGTCACATATATTGAGCTCCACTTATTAGTCACATATATTGAGCTTGATCATTTTTGCTAGGGTCAGACGGAAGAACTTTACAAAATTCTTTATTCTGCAATTGTCTATTAGCTTCTTTGATGTAATCTCCTCTTTCTAAAATGACAACCCCTCCACCTTTATCGGCAGGTTTTAAATTATTCATAGGATACTATTGAATTTACTGAGGTGTAATTCCCAGTCTTCACCAGGGGTGTCTTCACTTTTGCTCCGCTTGAGGCTTGCTTTTTTTTTAATAATCGGAGGGTTGGACGCCATCTGTTGGCAAGATGCCGTGCTAACCACCTCCTGAGAGGTAACTGTGAGGGGCTGATGTTTCATCTATAAGACAGAGGAGCGAATTTGCCTGCCGGGATTTTACCTTGATAACGGTTTTTCTGTCAACTACCTTGGAACCCGTTACCAAATTACAGCCGTAAGTTGCGGTGTCTATTCATTTGACTGCTATAATCTATCTATACCTGTTTGCTGGGTGATCTCTATATCGGCAGCCATTTGTAAAAGTTGCAATTCATTTCTGGAAAACAACTTTTTTAATGCCTATCAGACCAAGCTGTATTGTTAAGTACTTTAATATACATATTACCCTCTATCAGTCTACCTGATCAATAGCTGAAAGTAGCACTAAGGGTTGAGTTCCTTTATTTGCATGAATTGTTGCCATTTTTACTATGGTTGTTTGTGCTAATAGCTTTTTATTTTTTGATAAATGATCTCAAATATACTTTAAGCTCTAATTGCTTTCTGTTTCAACATTTAACTTTTAACTTTGTTTTATTGAGCAGCAAAGTAAAGGAATCTTACGTGAATATGGTATCATAGAATAATACACGTGGTCTTTCACACAGAAATGAAATACAAACATACCTTACACAAGACCTACACAAAATACACTATATAAATAACCAAACATTAAGCTGGGCATACACCAGGAAGATTATCTGTCCCAGCAGGGGGATGAGCCGATAAACGGGACGATTTCCCGCTAGGGAAATGTCCCATTATCGGCACCATACACCTTCTCTGCTGGGACCGATAATTCTAGCAGAATAGGGGAGGGGGAGAGCACTCTCTATTGCTACTGCTGCTGCTGTATATCTATGTATAAAGCTGCCCTGATAGCTGTAAAGGTATACTTTTACAGCTGTCAGAGCAGAATGGCACATAGATATACAGCAGTGGCTATTGCATGCATAATACAGATAAGAATCTGTCGAAGCTGCGCTTCACACAGCGCGGATTCGGCTGATCCCTGTTTGTACTACTCCTGCAATAGCCGCTGCTGTATATCTGTATATCTAAGTATACCTTCACAGCTATCAGAGCAGCTTTGTACATAGATATAAAGCAGCAGCAGTTGTGAAGAATAGGGAGCCATTCAGGTTGCTGATTGGCTCCCTTAAAATATCAGGAGCTTTCTCCCGATTTTAAATCAAACGTCAAAAGATCAAATAATCGCACCAGAGCATTTCTGGTGCGTTTATTTAACGTTTAAAAAATTGATCTGTACCATACACTAGAGCGATTATTTGCCCGATCAACCGATAATTGGGAAATCGGGCCGATAATCGCCTAGTGTATGGCCAGCTTAAGACTACTATTTTTATTTCCAATAAGGGGGATGTTGCCTGAGAAGCTGCAGTTTAATTAGAGGTTTTAACTTACGGTTGTGTCTGTTGCAAAAGCCAAAGTGACCATGTAAGTAGAAATGTATCCTCCCTGTCATGTAGGTAATTGGTAATACGCTCCATATGAGCTGTATGCCATATCGCAGAGCAAAGGGTAGGCAGTGGGGGCAATTCCATACGCTTCCAAAATTTAGCCACCAAACATCTAGCTGATGCTAGGATGTAACTGGCCAGCTTGCCAGAGGAGCGGTCCAGTTAGTCAATAGGGTGGCATAGTAAGAAGGTCCAGGGGGTACTTTATGACGGGTGGAAAGCAGGTTAAAGAGAAGAGAAATTTGATACCCCAGGACATATCCACCAGATGTGCAGAAAAGTACCTCTTTGACCATAGCCTCTCCAACACTACATTTTGATAAGATTGTCAGGTGTATAGTACCACCTATAGTACAATTTATATGCATTCTCCTTTATACGAGTAGAAATAGAGCAAGTTGATCCCGCCTCTCTGATATCTACCCAGGAGTCCTCCCCTGGAGGAGGTTCCAGATCTCTCTCCCATTCCCTCTCGTGATGTCCCCCCACCTCCAATATCGACATTTAACTTTTTTTTTGAGGGATTCTCTCTATCTCTGTTTTGTTTAGCAGCTTAAATATACAAATCCTGGCAGGCAAATATTGTACTTGCCTCCTTTGATTTATTTAGTATCCATTACACCAAGTATTGCCTAAGTATTTGTTTTTTTGTTAGTTTTAGGATAAAGCTGTAGGGAGGGGGAGTGTTAGGGTCAGGCTGCGGGGAGGAGAGACTTAAGGTCAGGCTGAAGGGAGGGTTAGGGTAATGGAAGGGGGGGGGGGGGGGGGGAGGGGGGGGG
>WWET01001493.1:84630-100098 GCA_011038615.1 Limnodynastes dumerilii
AAAAAAAAAAAAAAAAAAAAAATCACAAGCCAAAGTAAATCTACAGAGAAAAGGTTAATAATAAGTATGCGATAAACAGATTCTAAAGGATCAAACTGATTTGTCCATGTGCTGCGAGTGTACAGCAAACAACAATATATGCAGTATGCTAATATTCCCTTCCAACACCCACATATCCTGTTCTTGTTTGCACAGTGTTCTAGTAAAACACAGTGCCAGTTCCTTCTCCATTCTGTGGCACTTTGTAAAACTCACAGTCCTGCATAGTCTCCTTATCAGAAAAGGTCACTGAACACACATCTCTTTTGTTTCAGCTTGTTTTGCAAGAGCAAGAAGCAAAAAGCAAAAATTAATCTTCCTTAGCTGAGCAGCCCACACACAAAGGATTATTATGTAGCAGCCTTTGTGGTTTTGCATGGATGGGCAAACTTTATTTTCATCTTGTAATCTGCGGTATTTAAGGTAGATAGTGCTCGACACTGGTGAAGAGTATGGAAGGTATAATACTGAATGTGATCCATGTATTAATGCCTTGAAAATTACATATATTTAAAATCCTTGGTAGTTAATGCCACCATTTTTTTTTTTTTACTGTCCTCCATTTGGCTTTCTTAATAAGATCTAGGAAATATTGATGCTGGCATATAAATCATTAACAATAATACCACAACATACAGACATTTGATTTTTAAAAGAGAATACATACACAATACTCATTTTGGGATTAAATTTATTCCTTTTATCCAGTATATAAATTAATCCTGACCATCAGGACCTGTACAAGTGCCTCAAGCATACCATTAGTTAGAACATAATGGTTTCCTTTCGTTACACTGGCAATACTAACAAATGGAAGGAGTCGGTTAATCAGAATCCATACAAACATCACAGCTGCCCTCACCCAATGACAAGGCCTTAACTGCTGAGCAATCTTTTTGTCAGATCGTAAAGTAACTTCATTTATATGTTAGCAACGTAACACGCAGCATGTACATTCTTCCTCATTGCAGCTCACATTGATATAAAATACATATTCATACATTACATACTAACAGCTCAGTTAGAAAAAAACAGAAACCAAAGACAGCCCTTAAAGTGGAAGGTACATTGTATTAAATGAAAACCAATGAGGTTCTAAAATAGGTCCAGTTGATTCATAAGAAATATGCAATGATTGTGGTACTAGCGCTGACAAGTCATAAAGGTTCTATATTGGGATCAGTTTATTCATAAAAAATATGCAATAATGATGATACTAGTGTTGACAATTCAGATAGACAGACAGACAGAATCTATATGCATCTATAATATACTTAGAAATCAATATTTTTTTATATAAGTCAATATCATATCATGGTGTAAATTGCATGGATTCCCTACTGTATATATTTTGGCAGCTCAGCAACTAAAATTTAAAAAACAAAACAAAAATCATGAAAACAAAGTTTTGAAAACTTATCTGTCTACTTAAAAAATAACTACTATGTAACGATACACCATTTTAAACCCATCATTATGCAGTATGTGCCACTTTGAATAGATAAAGCAAATGTATGTATTGTACTGTACTATACAGGAAATGTATAGAGTTGCTTTAAAACTAAAAAGGTTAAACAAACACTAACATCTCGATCAAACCATCATGAATAGTTGACCAACCATGATAAATAGATTTAATTAATCTACTGATCTATTAAAGTAAGACCTATGAATGTTTTATAAAATGTATTCACTCATTTAGCTTTTTTCAATTTCATTATATTATTTCATTATAAGCATGAGACAAGGGGCTGGATTTACCAAACTGCGGGAAAGGAAAAGTGGAGATGTTGGCCATAGCAACCAATCAGATTCTCTCTCTCACTTTCCTATTACATAATAGAAAATGTCAGCTAGAATCTGATTGGTTGCTATGGCCAACATCTCCACATTTCCTTTCTTGCAGCTTAGTAAATCTGTCTCCAGGAGTACAAAGGATAATATAACACGATAAGAGTCTGCTTGACAAACACGTGGCATGCGAGGTAGTCATAAAAGTGTAGTATTTTAGTAATAAGTGGTCTGTGCTACCTTAAACTGGGTTTGCCGCATTTTTCAAAAGACACACCACACAATATTTTCCAGTAAATCTGTTTAAAAGTGTTTCCATAAGCCTCTTCTGAAACAATATACATGCCCACAAAGGCAGTCCTATGCAGGAAAAGGAAGGGGAATCTGGCTTTGAAGATCGGGCCACACTCAAGTTTTCTCTCCAACACAAACACAGGGCAAGATCCTGAACTGTGTTTGCCACCCGACTTCCGCATCCCGCCTGCAGAAATTGGTTGTTTTATAGTTAGTGTGCATGCACATGCCAGATGTCAGATGTTACGCTATGGATCTCTAAGCACGCAAAACTTAGTTTTGTATGCTAGGATGGGGTGTCACTCCAGATCCGTATGCCTAATCCCTGCAAGGGGGGGCAGGAATAGGCACACAAATTATGGAGAGTGGGCACTTTTGCATGGATCTGCGTCTAACTAAAGGCAAGGAACTCCGTACGCAACAGGTGAGTTCACTACCCTCTCATATGCAGACCTCCATGGGTCTGATCAGGTCCACATGATTCAATGCCGTTTACACAATGATATTGGACTGTACACATTGGTAAGATGTCAGAGTGAACAGACTGTTATTGCGTGATCTGCATTCCTCTGAAATGTATAAGCTACACTAATGTTACCATGGGCCTGATCCAGAGCTATGGCCGCCATCGCTAGTACGCTGTAATGCGCATGCGCCGGGCAGATGTTGCCCGGCGTTACTATGGAAACACCCGATCGTAGGTCGGGCGTCCATAGTAGCGCCGTAGGGACGCTGGAGGGGACGTCCCCTAGCGTCCCTACGCTGAAGTTAGTGTAGGGGGGCGGGGGGGGGAGAGGGTAATGAGGCTGGGAGGATGGCGTTAACGTACTAACGCCGCCGTCCCATGCGTATCAACTCTCCCTTACACCGGCTGAAGTTAGGGTAGCCTTCAGCCGGCGTAAGGGAGAGTTAATACCATACGCTCCTGTGCGAGCGTATGACCCCTTCCTCACGCCGGCCGAAGTTAGGGTAGCCTTCAGCCGGCGTAAGGAAGGGGCCATACGCCCGCACAGGGGGAGTGGTGGGCCCGAGCAGCGAGCATGTCACTGGGAATGTCAAGTATTTTAATTTTCCATCTTATAATAAATAATAATATATTAACTATATTTAATAATAATATTTTCTCATTCCAACAAATACCCAAATAAAGGTAATCTGTAAAAACAATGATTACAAATGGCCACTCCTCACAGTACTGTACATCACAAGCGTTCTGATCTAAAGCCCACTAGTGGGTTTAACTTCTTGTTCAAGCAGAATGTCCTTTGGACAGATGGTTCAAAATTGTAGCTTTTTGGCAACTCCTATCAGATCTATGTCTAAGGATGTTAAGCTTTCAAAGAAAAGAACACCATATTTACAATGAACTTTTAAAAAATATACTTTCAAATGCAAACTCTTACATCTATTAGATAATTACTTTTATCAAGTTATTTCAGAGAAAAATATTATTATTTTTTTTTTTTAGTGGAAAGGTACCGACAAATTTTGTCTGCATCTGTATGTTTTGAATATGTATTTGGAATACTGTCCACGCGGAAAAAAATATTACACATAACTAAATCTTAAGAGTACAGTTTTGTTAAATAGTGTCAAACAACTGTAATAAAAATGTAAATCTTAAAAAAAATTCATTAGAACCTGTGTTAATCCAATCATAAATGTAAAATACCTCCATATTACACTAACAATACTTGTGATGTAGAGGACTTACCACAGTATATACCTAGTACCATTAAAAGACAGATCTCAATTATAAGATCTGGCAGTTTAAGTGAACATGTCATGACATATGCAAAGATTCATTAAAGAAAGATACTGCATGATCCAGTGCATGATGCAGTGTATATTCATTTGTCAGCAAATTATAGCTATTAAAGAATCAAAATATGGAACAAACATTTTATTCAATAGCAAAAAGGAAGGAAGAAGCACCTAAAGCCTTACAAAGTATCATAACAGAGTATTCAACATTGATTGAAACACTTGTAGATGGATTCCTGGAAGTAATATTAATTGAAAAGATCCCAATAAGAGATAAACTGTTGAAAACAGCAGCCTTAAGTCTATCCTTAAAGAATGAACCCTTGAAATGCGGAGAAATAACCCAATATTAAAGGGACTGCCATCAGTCTACTATAAATGTATGGGTCAACTTACCCCTGGGAAAAGTTCTCTCATTAAAACATATGAAATAGAATAATGAATCAGCTTTATATAAGATACATGTGAGGGAGTCATTTTAAATGATCTCAACGAAATTCAAACCAAACAAATCCATCTCAATAACTGATAGACCAGTATGTGTCACTGTGGTTCCCTTTTGTTATATTGTTAGGAGCTATAAGTTTGCTCTCTGGGTTATTTCCACCATGGTGATGCATTGCTATGACTTTTGATGAAATGGATTGATCAATAACACCTTCAGTTCCTGACTTCATGACTATAGCTGCGTTTCCAAATTTTAAAAACATTACGGCTGATTTCATTAGATTTAGTTTTACTCATCATCAGCAGTCAACTAAGTAATTATGGTTCACTTGTAAAGCTGGCCATATACTAGTCAGATTATCAGTCCTCAGCATGAGGTGGCCTGATATGCAGGATGATTTCCTACTCGGGAAATTTCCTGTTATCAGTGCCACTCACCTTAGCTGCTCGGACCAATAATTCTAGTAGAAAAGGGATTTGCTGCCGATATTGACAGGAGGCCCTTGCATTTGATTGGCTTTACGGACGTCCGTCAGTCTCTGCACTAATCTCCTGTCAATCTCAGCAAAAGACTATCCTGATCACTGCATTCAGTGTTAAGATTGCAACATTTACCCTTACCATCAACCAACTCCTATGTACTTATTGTTTAGTTTACCTTGGTTCAATAACATGACTTTCCAATGGTTTTAAAACTCCCTGGTTCTGTACATCGGGTCTATATTTCATCATTTCCTGGCTTAGCTTATCATGTGATCTCTATTCCTACTTAAACCCCCTTCTCACTACTTCCTGTGTCAGAGCAACAGCTAATCTAACCTGTTGACTCAGTGTCCTCAAGTTTGCTCATGTGCTGATGACTCCCTGGACTTTATGTTTCTTATTACCCGGCTTTCCAGTTCTCTTGTTTCTGGGATTCCATTGTTTTTCTCTGTGGATATTCCAGTTATCTCGCTACCCTTTCTCTGTGCTTTCCTGCTACACCTGCACTCAGACCTGACAGAGAGCTACGACCTACTCTGCTGGCCTGCAGCTTAGATAATTAGCTGGCCAGTAGTCAAGACTCTGGTCAAGTGTATACTAAGTTCGAGTCTCTCTTTTCAGTAATGTGTGGCCCCTCTATCTCCTGGCTGGAATTTTCCCATCTGTCTGACTACATAATTAGTGGCAAGTATAGCAGTAATATTGTAATGAAAGATCTGCATCTCTTGCAGAATGCAGAGCTTTCATTACTTTATTACTGCTGTACTTGCCAATAATAATGAAGTCAGACAGATGAGGGAACTCTTGGAGGTGGAGTTACAGGTCCAGTAATCAGATAATGGCTACACACTAGGTGAAATAGACAACTTGGGTCTGGTATATTTTAAAAGTGGCATAAAAATTATTGGACCCAAGTATTTTTGGCCATTTTATCACCACTAGGGACAAGAAATTCTGGCCACACACAATACAAGGATTTATGGTCTGATAATTCACTCTAGTGTATGGCCAGCCTAATTGTGTATCATGAATGCATAGCATTATAAAGCTACAATATATATTATATATAGTATTGCTGTTGGGTGTGCTATGCAAGTCAAAGTCATTTTTGCAACATTCATACAAAACATTAGGTTGACGGTGAATGAATGTCTATAAAGATGAACTTGACAGGCTTAATTTACTGGCAACATTAAGGTCTACAGTATTATTATACCAACATTAGTGTTGTTGTTTGAGAAAAGTCTGACACAAACACTAGTACTACCATTACCTTCCCCTGCAGCCTAACCTTAACCCTTCCTTTTCCAAAGCCCAACCTTAACCATCTTCCTCACTATAGCTTAACCCTAACCATGCCCTAACAGCATCCTAAATCCTAACCATTCCCCTAACAGCATCCTATCCCTAACCCTACCCTGACCTTAAAACTAACATTTCGAATAATACTTACCCGGCCATATCATGTCAAGTCCAGAAGTGTCCAGCAGGTGTCCTCGCAGAACTGTCGAGCTGACATCACAGTCAAACTGGGAACTGTCAAGAAAGGTGTCACAGTCAACCTGTCATCCTTCATTCCGGGGTTGTAGAGTAGGCGTCCTTTGGCAGGTAGGTGAATTATACGCGACCGTATCCCTTGCTAGTTATTTGTCATGCACTACTACATTTCATTATGTCACCTAAGTAAAGGATTCCATTCTATAAATATTTATCAATTTAATGCCTTACGTTATTTGCAATGCAGACAATGAGCCATAAACAAAGCTAATTGAAGTTTTTGCATTATATTATGCTAATTTACAAAGTTTATTTAAATGTTTCGCAACATGAGATGAACCGTAAATTCCATTTCTTTGAGTCCATTGGAGAACACTGTAAACACTGGGGTATAGTAGGTGGACCTTGAAGTCAGGGCAGTTCAACACCTGAAAGTGTTAACTGGAGACTCCTCCTCACTATGCCCGCTCTACTTTTGGGAGACCAGTGTCCCCCCAATGGACTCTTGGAATGGATTTTACAGTGAGTAAAAAATAACCTCTTTTCTCTGACATCCTATTAGGGACACAGCATACACTTTGAATATAGCAGTGCCTCCCCTAAGAGAGGGATTGCTTTGAAATGGCTGCACACAAAATTGTCCACCCAAAATTAGCATCCTGTGAAGCAAAACCTTGTAACTTGTATATTGTAAACGTGTGGACAGATGACCACATAGAAGCCTGGCACAACTGCTCAGCTGAAGCACCACCCTAGTGGAAAAAGCCCCCAGCTCCACTGGAACTGGTCTGTCTGACTGGACATATGCCAACCTAATTGTTGAAGTAATCCACTGAGTCAACCAACCACATTTTTGCACATCAAAGCGCACAAACAAATTGTAGTTCTTTCAAATAGCAAAAGATACAGTTCAACATACCACATCCAACAACTGTAGAGATGCATCTGAGGATTGAGATGTGGAGAGAATGCATAAATCACAATCTCCTTGTTTAAGTGAAACAGTGAGACCACCTTCAGCACAAAAGATGGCTTAGTACAAAGTACTTCCCAGTCCACATGAAAAACCAGAAAAGGGAGTTACAGCACAACACCCCCAGCTCACATACGCAGAGGAAATATCCAGAAAAATTCTACCTTCCATGTGAGATAGCAAAGGTCTACATAACCAGCATTTCAAAAGGCTCCATGGTAAGGGCTTGAAGCTCTAAATTTAGATCCCATTGTTTAATAGGGTGCACATCTTGCAGACCTGCCAACTTTTGCTGGAAGAAAACAGAGAGAAAAAACCTGAACCAAATTCAGAGAAGACAGATGTAAACCTATTACCATACTTTCCTTCAAAAAAAAAAAAAAAAAAAAAAAAAGAAAAAAAAAAAAGAGAGTAAACGCGACAGCTTAAATCTGAAAGTGTATAAACCATAGAATATAAACTTTCCACACTATAATTTCCTGAATACGATGGTTTTCTCCCTTTGACTGAAGGAACAGGATCTCAGCAGCCATCCGTCAAAGCCAGATGACCTAATGCATGGCAAGGCAAGGAGCCCTAAGTAAAAAGAATGAGACAGAGAGGCAACGGGAAGGGTGGAACTATGGCCATTATGAGAATGTCCAGAATAGCAGATACTCTCTACCTCTACTACTATCTTGAGGACCCTTGGAAAGAGGAACACCAGATAAAACCACCAGTAAATCAACATGGCAACAGTGTATTCTGCTGCAGGATCCTGGGACTTTGCACAAAACAGGGGAACCTGAAGTTCAGTTGAGACGCCAAGAGGTCTACTTCTGGCTGACCTCTACAACACTGGACCAGAAGAGCAGTTACATGCTCGTGAAGAGACCACTCTTCCACATGAATTCTGTAATGACTGAGATAATCTACCTCCAAGTTCTCCTTGCCATTCCGCATAGAGAATGATGCAAAATTTCTTAACCTATTCAAGCTCTTGGTAAAATGCTTGAAGTTACAAAACATTGATGGGTAGAAGGGTTGCATGACCCAGCATCCCTGAAACCTGCACTCTCCAATGACCACTCCCAACCCAAATAGATTGATATCCGTCGTCACAAGAGTCCACTGTTATGCCTGGAAACACAAACCCTTGGTGAGATACAACTGATCTAGCCACCATCCTAGAGACTGTTGAACTGTCTCAGGCAGCCTGATAAACGGTTTGTCCAGATGAAAAGGCAATCTGGACCATTTCCACAGAAGCACCCTCTGAAAGGTCCGTAAATGAACTGGACATAGGGACCCACTTCAAACATCAAAAACATTTTTCCTTGAAGCTTCACGCATTGTAGGAGAGACACTTCCCGCTTTGCTAATATGGTCTGGAGAGTATCTTGTCCTCTGGGAGAACACACGCTGCAGCCTAGTGTCGAAAATGAGATCCAGAAACTGCAAATGTTGCAATGGAATTAAGGAAGATTTTGGTAGTTTTAGGATCCAACCATGTACTTCTAGAAAATTTATAGTTAGACTGAGATGGCAGAGTAGGAGAGAATGTGAAAGGGCTCTTACGAACAGGTCATCCAGGTAAGGTATGACCAAAGAACCAGCCATGGCAGTCAAAACCTTGGAGCCATAGCTACTCATCTGACGTGGTCCTCGTGAACCTCAAATGGCAATAATGCCCTTCCCATATTGGAATATGGAGATATGTATCTTTTATGTCTAGCCATGCTAGGAACGCTATATAACCAATCCTAGGGCCGTATTCAGAATTCCGTGTCCTGAACGTTCCGCAAATATACGCACGCAAGTAGCAAGAAACACCTACCAAAACCCCAGTCACTCCCCTTGCTAATCCATGCTCTCGTAGACTTAAATCTCAATAGACCACCTCTAACTTTCCGTGTGCAGTCCCATGCATATATGTCCTCCGTACGTGCGTATCATGATAGTCGCGCCCATATTCCTTCATTATAATTAATGCCCCCACCCATTTTTATTTAAATTCATACATGCGTATTTTTAAGTGTGAGATCCGGACGTATGTACTCAAGTGCGATTCACAAGTCCATTCGTTAGGCACTTCTGCATGCATAGTCTACGTGAACTAAGTAAAAGAAAAGTTACTACGCATGCGCAGTTTATTCATTTGTTGACATTTAGGATTTGTCAAAATGACCCATCTGCCTTTGCTACTAGAAAAAGATTTCAATAAGATTTGAGTCGGAGGAAAGAACCAAATGCTCACTTGTGAAAGAAGCAGTACCTGAAACGCTTTATATAATAGATTGCAGGATGGAGGACCGGATATAAAAAAAAATCTGGACCAAGGGAAACGCTCCAGGGGCCAGATTTACTAAGCTGCGGGTTTGGAAAAGTGAAGATGTTGCCCATAGCAACCAATCAGATTCTAGCTGACATTCTCTAGTATGTAATAGTTAAATGAGATCTAGAATGTGTTCTCCACTTTACCGAACCTGCAGCTTAATAAATCTGGCCCCAGGTCTATCATATTGTCTCACCTACACCTTTTCACAGACTGGAGATGCCTTTACGTTGTGGAGGTGAGCTTAATCCAATATAGCTAGATTTTTTTGGTGAGCTTAAATAGCTATAGCTAGATTTTTTTTGTCTTCAACTGCAACTTTTCCATTATATATAAACTTTCACAATATCCTGTGTGAGACTGCAGCAGTGTGTTGGGAGTAAAAAGCCCGCAGGATACTCACCCAGACTAAGGGACCCAGAGTGGAGGACGCCAGCAGGCTATCCACTCCTGGGCAAGCATCCCTGAATAACGCTAAGAGATTCTCCTTTTTTATAGTAATAAATGTAATCTACAGATCCGGTAAACACTTCCACAAATTGCAAAGGGTAACACATATTGAATCCATGGACAAAAAAGTAACCAACTGTATCTCTGTGTTTTCAATCAAACTCCAATCTTAAAAAAGGCAATAAATTCTCTTTGTGAGCCTACAATCCTTTTAGACCACTTAAAATGAGTAGTCTGCCAACACCTCCTGGAAATCTTGCAAAAGAAACCCATTTAGAAAAAGAGATAAATGCATAGGAAATAACAAACTGTATAATAACCAGCAGACATGAAAAGAAAATGCACATGGATTTTGGATTTAAATAGTTTAACATCTGTCAATATGGAGCATATTGAACAAATTATAATGCAGCAAAACTCCAAACAAGTAAGTTTTTATAGAAAATAATAGGCTTATACCACCCACTTACATTCATTCATGTTGTTACCGATAACATCCAGATTGCTTATGATTGCATGTGTGTATACTTACACATATCCTTTTTTTCTGTTACCAATCTTAAATAATGCAGTTGGTGCTTAGTTATAGTCCGTGGCATAACTTCAGTGTGTGCACGGGTGTGGCTGCTATGGGCCCAAAAGAAAGAGGGATCCAAAATCAACTGCTACCCCTGGACAGAGATCCAGTTGCCGGTCCAGCCCACTCTATGTTGAAAATGATGCATCCACAGCTAAAAGGTGGCTGTATCATTGTTCCAACACCTCTGCAAATCGAAATTTGCTATTGGAGAACAGGGAAATATTTCCCTGTTCCCAATAGCTACAGGCAGTAAAAGTTTATAAGTTTAGGGTTAGGGCTAGGCCTAAAGAAGGGGAATTTTATGATTGGGAAAGGATTAAGAATAGGGTTGGGTAAAAATATCTGTCGGCTAATGATTATTGCAACCCCAGGAGTTGCATCACTACCACGTTTTCAAATGCAGACTGCCGGCAATTGGAAATTTTGGAAAAAAGACCATCAACTAGGAAACCACATTCCACTGCACTAACAATGGTTACATTGCCTTCTGTTTACGAAGACATATGCTGTGGTACTTTCATAGTTATTAAATATATTTAGAAACTTTTCTTTTCATGTAGATAATACACTCCCAACATTTCAAAGCTAAAAAAAAAAAAAAAAAGTTACACTAGAACCACCAGAGTTGCTGTCTTTGCCACCCTGGGGTGAGTCCACAATATGTTCAAATTATCCCTATAAGTATTTATATAACCTCTTTTTGGGGTTCTATATGGCATTGAGTCCTATTATGGGGATTAATTTGAGCACAATCTAAAAAGGAATAATGGACCTGATTCAAAACTACGTTTGAAATTCAAACGCAACTTAAGAACGTACAGAACATAAGTACAGAAATAAGAAAAACGAGCAAGAAAGATAATAGGAACACCCACTATTAAATTGCGTCCGTGCATATTTTAAGGGCGCACATTTTCTGTGCATAAGTTTGGTACAGACATTGCGTGCTTATGTTGCGTTTGTTATTTGCACATGATGCTGAGCTGTCTATTATTGCTATTTAATCAAGTAACTAAATGATTGTGAACACTACATGAAATATTTGTAGAAAGTTTAAAACTGTACATGTTAATGTGTAATTATTATTATTTTACCATTATTATTTAAATGTTTTCAAATTTCAAAACTTACATTATGATGTGACCAATTAATTCATGTATATTTTATTTTTTGTTATATTTTTTATTTCTGACTAAAGTATGTGTAATACTGTGATAAATGAAATGCATGCTGTAAGACACTAACTTATTGTCTAACTGTGTAGTGTCAGATATACTGGCCCGTATGCAGAGCTCCGGCCGCATTGCGTATGCGACTGGAGTTTTCCAATATGAGCTACTGCGCATGCGGAGTCATTTTGTTACAACATCTACGTTACTTGTTGCAACGTAGATTGCATATACGCGTCTTTAAGACCGCGTATACGCAATCTACTTTGCAACAAGTAACAGATGTCATAACAAAATTACTATGCATATGGCCCACTATATTTAAAAAACAAAACAAAACATTTATTTTACAAATATTAACAATTTTTTACATTTTTATTTTACATATATTGACATTTGTGTTAAAATGTTAACAAAGTAAACCTTACAAAAACTGTAGACAGTCAAATATATTAAACTAATAATGAATATTAATAAACAAGACAAAAGTTAAAGATCGCATAAATACACAAACATGTATCAAAACATTTTACAACTTACAAAGGTCATGTGTTCTTAAGTTAAGTACAGAATATGAAAATCTACCAACATCCGCAACTGAAAAGCTACCTTAAGATCCGCATGCATACGTTCCTAAGTTCAGCACGCAAGATAATAACCACGCCTTGAAATATAATTAGAATTCCGTGATCCTCCCAAGTCTTCTTATGTTATGAGGATGGACGTCATTTTCAGAACGGAATGTTAAATACGCAATTATCGTTAGCAAGAGCTGTAGGCAAACGGTTACTGCACATGCGCAGTTAAAAATTACGCAACTTACTATTCTTAAGTTACATGCATACGTAGTTCTGAACCAGGTCCAATATGAGGAATAGAAAGCATAATAATGAGGGCATGCAGAGCACAAATGTGAAGGGGGCACAATCCAATAAATAGTCATACAGACTTGCAGTGTGCAGGCTCACCTCTTTATCCCTCTTCACACAGTCACCTAAAATGATGTTTATATTTACTAGAGAGACAGCCAGCGTACACCATTGCAGAGCCAGAGATCAGAGAAGAAGGTAATTTAACAGAGGTTTTGTTTTGTTTTTTTTGTTTTTTTTTACAGAAAGATAGATAGATAGATATATTAGATATATGAATTATAATAATCATTTGTAATATACTTACTATTACACATATAGGTAGAATCATATCTGTATAATCAAGATTACTGATTTGTTCTACAATTCAAAGAATTACATTTTACTCAAAAGAAAACCATCTCTGCAATTTACACGCGCTGTCACAAATACTTGATACATTGCTTGTAGCCGCAAGTCCAAGGTCATTACAAGGTTATACAATTTATGTACAGCTTTCCTTTATTCGGTACAAAAAATATCTGATCTTTTGGATAACATTTCCAGATTATGCATTACAAAATGACTTAGACCTAAAGCATTAGTAATATATACTGTTATAGAGATACGATGGCCCCTTTAATCTGTCATTTCAGAGACCCTGTTTCATTTTGCAATCATTTTAGAGTCTGTTGTATACAGCAAGTAGGAGGGGGTTCCCTCAGAAAGGACAGCCTTATGGTCCTAATATGTACTGAAGCAATGCAGATGTAATGGTCTTTAAGCTTTAATATGTCATTTATCACCTATATCTTTTAAAATTTTGCCATTTAACCCAGTTTGAGCTCTCCTAATCAGAGATCTTACACATTAGCTCTTGATATCCTTTAGCTGTGGCTTCAGTTTTTCAAGATGACGACAACTCCTTCCCCTTCAGTGCGCTTTCCTTTTCAATTCAGCCCTAGCTCCCCCAGGAGCCTGCAGCAGTCAGTCTCTGTAATGTCATTTCCCAGCCTGTCTTAAAATATCTGTAAATGTCAACGCTTGTCATGTGCTCGCAGCCTCTTGGTCTCATGTGGGCTGCACACTTCCACAGGCTCATTGTCAAGGAGTCCATTTTATTCTTTATTGTGTAACTACATGTAAACGCGGTGGGTAACATGGATGATAAATAAAATTACTGTGCGAGGGTCACTAAGAATTATGAATTATATTTTAAAGTAGAGGCTCTAAGAGAAGGAAGGGATGAAAAATTCTTTAAAGGTTTGTGTGTAGAACCCTGAAATGATACACAATAACAGCTTGTTGAAGAGATGTTGGAAAAGGATAGATGAATTTTGATGAGTTTTGCACAATTAATGCAAGCTGTCCCTTAAATATAGTGATTTAAATGGTACAGTCTGTCACTGCAATGTCATTACAAAAATATTTACCCCTTTATTAATACTTTTTGCACTTTATCAGACTGAAGATTTACTTCAGTGGTGGGAAACAGGCGGCTTTCAGGTTCCTTATGGTTCCAATCCAACTCTTTGCTGTTTTCACAAGAAGCATGTGATGTTATTGAAGCATATGAGACATTTTGTCAAAGTGGATTTCTAAGGGCATGCAAGGATATTTGAAGAGAGGATGATAGAAAGCATGTAGCGGTGTTTGGATCAAGTAAGGAGTCATTTTATGGAGGGGCTAAAACAACAGCATTTAGGCAGTTTATTATCTCCTGAAATTTAAGGGTATTGGGTGAACCATTTCAATGATGAAGGGCAGTGTATGCTACCTTTGAAATATATCAGTATGGCCAGTGGTATTGGCATGCGTTTTAGGAAAGAAAAGCAAACATTTGATTGGTTAATATGTATAACACTAGTTTTTCAATAGCATGAGCATCTTGACATCTAAGACAGACTGTGTATTGTAAGAATCCCAAACAATACATAGAGGTTTCTAACCTTTGGTAGACCTTTCCTAGAGTCAAGTTAGAGTTGAGATGGTGTTTATAGCCACCTCCCTCTGTAGACAAATAGGAAACAGTTGAACTACCTCAAGAGTTGTAACTACCGTGGAAGTAGGATGTGCAGCTGCTACAGCGCCTGGAAGAGGGTAGCCCTCATCCTATAGCCATGGAGGACACACCAGAGGCTGGCACCTTAGACAGTGTTCTACCAGTGCTAAGCTTTCAGCTGTTGCAATGCATCTACAAACATAAACGGAGTGCTGTCTAAGCTGCCAGCCTCAGACAATTGTCAGGGCATATGCAGAGTTTCCCCCTATCCCCTTAAGGCTCCTGTCCTGCCTCCTTGCTATGGAGTCGAGTCTGTCTACTTCTGCTCCTGAACGCTCCCTTGGCATATTACTATATCAGCAACAATTTTTTTTATCACCATGGCAATGCTCTCTGGCTATTATTCTGCAAATCGAAGCATTTAATCACAACAAAGAAACTATCATTTATCTAAGCAAGAACGTTTGCTCAGTCAATGCAACATTTTTCTTCATCTCAGTTTTTCCATTCCTGCAGATACATATATCTAGAAAAACATAAATTAGAATACATTACACTAGATATTGACCTTACTAGATATTGAGCTCACCACAGGTGTTTTGCCAGTATTTATAAAACAATGGGCCTGATCCAGAATAACGCCCGCCGTCGCTAGGACGGCGGGCGTAAGATCGGCTTTTCAACCGATCTGCGCATGCGCCGGGCAGATGTTGCCCGGCGTTGCTACTGGATCGGGGGTCCGTAGCAGCGCCGTAGGGACGCTGGAGGGGACGTCCTCCAGCGTCCCTACGCTCACGTTAGTGCTGGTGGGCGGGGG
>WWET01001493.1:104713-120817 GCA_011038615.1 Limnodynastes dumerilii
ATATAAAAATATTTTTTAAAGTAACATTAAGTGCCCTCTCTGACTACCATTCTATGTGTGCACGTGTGTATTTACTTAATTACATTTTCAATATGTTAATGTGAAGCAGGTGCCCCCCACGATTTAGTTGCCCAGGGGCCCCTCAGAGACCTTAATCCGGCCTTGAGAATGGCTAATACAGGGAGCCCTAATAATGGGAGCCCTGTATTAGTAGTTTGTCACATGACCGCACACCAGACACCGCCAGAGAGACGTCGAAGAGCAGCAGTGGGAGCGCCGTGGAGGATAGAATAATTCAAAGGTAAAAAAGTTCATAAAAATGGTTTTGCATGGCATATGGGGCAGAATGGAGACTGACAATTGGGGGAAGACAAGGAGGCAGGCACACTGGCATAAAATCTGCCCGATGGAGGCTGGGGGCAGACATTGGAGGCAGGCACTGGCATATAATGGGGGCAGATGGAGGCTGACAATTGTGCGCATACAATGGAATTATGGCTGCAGATGAAGGCTGGCACTGGCATTAGGTGCAGATATTGGAGGTAGGCACTGGCATTATGGGGCAGATGGAGGTTGGCACTGGCATTAGGTGGCAGATGGGGCAGACATTGGAGGCAGGTGCTGGAATTATGGGGGCAGATGGAGACTGGCACTGGCATTAGGGGGCAGACATTGGAGGCAGGCACTGGTATTATGGGGGCAGACATTGGAGGCAGGCACTGGCATTAAATGGGGGCAGATGGAGGCTGACAATTGTGGATGGAGGCTGGCACTGGTATTTGGGGGCAGACATGGAGGCAGGCATTGGCAATAGGGGGCAGATGGAGGCTGGCATTGGCAATAGGGGGCAGACATGGAGGCTGGCACTGGCAATAAGGGGGCAGATGGAGGCTGGCATTGGCAATAGGGGGCATACATGGAGGCTGGCACTGGCAACAGGGGGCAGACATGGAGGCTGGGCATTATAAGGGGCAGACATGGTGGCTGGACATTACAGGGGGCAGACACGGAGACTGGACCTTAAAAGAGGCAGACATGGAGGCTGGACAAATAATAAAGTGGCGAATATGGTGGCTTGACATAATTAGGGGAAGACATGGAGGCTTGACAAATATTTAAGAGGCAGACATGGAGACAAATAAACAGGGGGGAGACATATAGAGGTTGTACATAATAATAATAATAATAATAATAATAATAATAATAATAATAAGGGACAGACATGGAGGTAGGACAAATAAAAAGGTGAATATGGAGGCTGGACATATGGCTCCTGGACAAATAAGGGCCAGACATATGGATGGCAGGCCTAATATTAAGAGGCAGACATATAGATGGTTGATAATAGGGGAAGGCACTAGACCCGCTGCAAGACACACCCACTTTCCCAGACACGCCCAGTGGGTGGTTCAAAACACCCCCCTCTACTAGGCCACTAAATTTTGTCCCTCTTTCCAATTCTCAAATGTTGGGAGGTATGTTATCGGCACCATACACCTCCTCTGCTGGGACTAATAATCCTAGCAGAAGAGGGGAGGCCAGGCCTATGGTGGTGGTGCTGCTGCATATCAATTTGTGTGGGTCCCCGCTTAGAACGGCCCTATTTCGATAGCATATGCCTCGATGAGGCATAGCAATCCATCCACGGAGCACCGAGCTTTCAGTTATCCAAAAGGTAAGAGAAAATAGTCCCCCATTGCTTTCCCTAATTCTAACCCTAACCCTCCCCTCTCATTACTCTAAACCTAACCTTCCCTTCCCCGCAGCCAATCTGCATACTCACTCAATCTAAAAAATTCTAAACTGTGGAGCATTCGAAATAGGGACAGCCGAAAATGAGCTTTCTGATGTCCCTATTTCGGAAATTACATCTTCTAACCGGGGACTGACAACGCTCTGAAATATACCTTCAAAGCAGCATAGTACATAGATATGCAGCTGTGTCTATTGCAGGGAGTAATACAGACAGGCATCAGCCAAAGCCGTGCTTCACACAGCACAGCTTCGGCTGATCCCTGTCTGTACTACTCCCTGCAATAGACACTGCTGCATATCTATGTACTATGCTGCTCTGACAGCTTTGAAGGTATATTTCAGAGCTGTCAGAGCAACCTTGTACATAGCTATGCAGCAGCACCTTTCAGGAATAGGGAGTCATCCAGCTTGCTGATTTGCTCCCTTAAAATATCAAAAGACCAAATAATCGTACCAGAGCATTTCTGGTGCATTTATTTAGCATTTGGAAAATTGATCTTGACCCTAACTACAGTGATTATTTGCCCCATTACCCGATGATTGGATGTTCAGGCCAATAATCGCTCTAGTGTATGGCCAGTTTTGGAATGGATTTGGATGTACTGTATGCACGTGTAATGTGAAAAAGGCTGCATGTGATGAAATGCAGTTTAGCAAAAATCTGAAGTTTGGATCTGGCTCAATAAATGTCATTTATGACTTATTTGGCAAAAATAACATTGGCTTTAATTCAAAGTTTGAAAATAAAAGAGGAAAGTTACACCTGGGCAAAACAATGCTGATTTCATGGGAGTCATATGTATTATAGTTGAGAGGTGATATTTACAAGCCCAAGTCTAAATAACAGTGTAAAAGTGAACATAGCAAATAGAAACTTAATTTCACTCACCCTTAAATCAATATGGTTTTGCCCAGGTGTAACTTTCCTCTCCTATCTTCAAACTCTGAATAAGGGCCATCGTCCAAATGTTTCCACCAAAAAATGTGTTACTTATAGGGACTATGGGCCTGATCCAGAGCTACCGCCGCCGTCGCTAGTACGGCGGCTGTAGCCGTAATGCGCATGCGCTGGGCAGATGTTGCCCGGCGTCACTATGGAAACGCCCGTAGTAGCGCCGTAGGGACGCTGGAGGGGACGTCCCCCAGCGTCCCTACGCTGAAGATAGTGTAGGGGGGCGGGGGGAGGGAGGGTAATGAGGCTGGGAGGGCGGCGTTAACGTACTAACGCCGCCGTCCCAGCGTATCAACTCTCCCTTACGCTGGCTGAAGTTAGGGTAGCCTTCAGCCGGCGTAAGGGAGAGTTTATACGCTCCTACAAGGGGGGTGTCAGGCCAGAGCAGCGATGCGATGCTACAGCGCTCAGTGTAACATCGTAGCTCTGGATCAGGCCCTATCTCCCTGCAGATTATCAGTAACACATTATAGGATGTGTTATTTGGCAGATAAGGGAGATGCGGAGGGAAAGAGAGGATTAAGGGTAATTTCTTGCTCTGTTGAATGTTACAATTTATGTGTGGTTATTGCATTGTATCAGGTGGCTCATAATTCCATCAGATGAGAAACTGTGTCGACAGCATAGAAAATATTACCTTCTAATGCAGGTCAATTGTGTAAAATGTAATTGTGAACACTTTCTGTGGTTATCACATATACATCAATGTCAAATGCTTAAGTGAAACCAAGATATATAGATTTACATTACTTTTATTCACATATATCCTATTATATGAGTGCTTTGTATTCCCTACCATCAATCAAATGCTTTAAAAAACAATGTTTGTTGAAAGTTAACACAAATACAATAACAACATAGCTAAGGATATTTAAACTTTACAAAAAGATGGCTTAATGATGTTGCTTATGCAACGTAGTTACAAAGGATGGTAGGGGTACAGACTGCACTAGGTTTATTTGAAACATAGATAGATTATGCAAGTGTAATGCTAGTATATAGTAGTATAGAATCTAGGCAATCAATCTGCAGCTATCCTATCATACATTTCCAGGTATCAGCTAAGCTGTTGGAGCATGCTGGGAGCTGTAGTTTCACAGAACCTGAAGGGCCAAAGGTTGCCTATGTCTGCATTAAGTAATTTAACGTTCTTCCATTTGTTCAGCAAAGACAGCAAATAAGACAGCAAAGAGAAATAAATGAGGAAAATAAACAAAAACATCTGTTAGCTCAGAGATGTTCAACAGAGAACTAGATCTGCTTTCTAGCATTCTATTTACTGTAAGTTTGAAAAAGTAACTTTAATGTCAATTGTGGAATGAATAAAATGTAAACTGCTTCCCCTTATGGCTCTAGCATTATTTAAACATATATATTTATTTATCAAATTAGATTTTATGGTGTGTGTTATTTAGCTTATGAGTTTGATATTATTCATTCTGCTTTCCTGTTCACAGTCTCCAACATACACAGCAGATTACATTGCAGAGTTGCAAAGTATTAGCATCAGGTTACTTATGGAAAGAGTCTATAGCTTTTCTAGGGCAGAATGTTTCAGGACATTGGACAGCGCTTTTCAGTTGCTGAATGGGGAGACTGGGGAAGTTTGAGCAGGTTGTAAATTAAGCATACAGAGATTTTCTAAACAAAAGAAGTTACAAAGAAATGATTGTAATGTTTAAAAAAAACAATTCATGTAAAAATAATTTATGCCATTTTGAATAGTACAAAGATTTCCATGTGAATGATGTGTTTCTGAATATTGTTTTTCAGAAATGTCTAAGAAAATGATTATAATTATTACTGATTTCAATGTCTGAATATATTTTTTTTTTTGAGAAATCCTCCGATATAGATGGGGCTCACAACTGGTTATATAGTTTGCATCTATAAACAAAACTTTATGTGACTATATGACTGACTATGAATTAAAACCCATGCTAAATGTCCACAAGCTACACCAAGGCCAGATTTACTAAGCTGCAGGTTTTGAAAAGTGGAAATGTTGCCTATAGCAACCAATCAGATTCTAGCTCTCACTTTCTTTTTTTAACATACTAGAGAATGTCAGCTAAAATCCGATTTGGTTGCTATGGGCAACATCTCCACTTTTCCAAACCCGCAGCTTAGTAAATCTGGCCCCAAATATTCTTCTGTCCAACCAGACATCTAGTCAGGAACGGAGATAGGTCTTATGGACACCCTAAGTATAGCTTCAGCCCACCCCCATTCCCCCGGATTGATCAACTGATCCTTAGAACAGTACTTCGCAGGAGCCATGGTTCAGTTGATACTAGTTGGCAGCGTTACCTGCTCAGCCGCTCAACATTCATGTCCCCGACAATTGATTATACAGAACTCCATAAGGAGGGGAGTGATAGGGGCGTGCACTCCCCTTCTCCATGCTTATGTATCTATATAGATCTGAATCAGGCCCATAGGACCGTATTCACAGATCCATTTCCGCATGGAGTATTGTGCGTATTTTTATGTATGTTTTAACTGCGCATGCGTAGTAACTTTATTTACGGTAATACATGCGTAAGTGCTTTAGGCACGGACTTGTGAATCGCACTTTGGTACATATATATGGAGGGACGGGGTTGAAATGCGTGCTTGTAAATTTATATGAAACGTGGAGGGAGGCATTTAAAGGAACGCATAAGGGCGCGGTTAGAAAGAATCGCATGGATGGAAGACATATACACACGAAAGTACACACATAAAAAAACAGAGTGGTCTATGGAGGTGTAAGTCTACGAGTACATGGCCGTGAGAGGAGAGTGTCATGGGTGTGGCCTTGCTACATACGTGCGTATAATTGCGTACTTTTAAAAAACTGATCTGTGAATTCGGTCCATAGTCTTTAAACGATTCTGTCCACCAGAGGCAAGAAAGCTTTATATTTCTATGTTAAAATCTAATGTAAGAAATGTAAATGTGTTTCTTAAATATTAGAAAAATGTCTGCCATTGTGGTCAAAATAGCAATAATCTGTCATTATTAGTTTGTACGGTTAGCAACAGAAAATGATCTCTATCACTGGGGAACATGGAAGCAGATATAGAAGGAGCCAAGCTAGTCCTCTGTGGCTGAAATTGCATGATAAGCTGCAGGCCTCTCATCCATCAGCAATAACAGAGCACTAAGCACCTGTCGTAAGCAATAGGAAGGCATGTATGTCACACAGCAAAACTCAATCAGAATACATAGTGGATTTGTGAAGCAACAAAGTGCGATCAATATATGGGACTATATATAAAAGGGCAGAGGCTGCGGTGGTCACAAAATGGAAGAGAATGACTGTATATTACACTTGCACGTGCACTTTAGCAAAAAGTGGGCAATTTACAATCCCAGTGATCGAAATAAAAAAATGATCTGCTTTTCAGAAGTCTGGTTCGGTCCAATACTAATAAAAAAAAACAATAACCACAACAAAAAAAATTATTGCAGCATTGTCAATCCAAAAGCATAATTCTGCATTTTTGCTTTGCTCTTAATTTAGCATCAGGGCTGTAACCATTTATCATATTAGACCACTTTGCTTCTCATTCGGAGTGTATTTAGGAACTACAGATACATCCATTAAGTGTTTTTCAGAACATTACCTAGTACTAGTATTTTATATGCTTCATGGTACTGCAGTATACAGTTATTCTATATGGAAAATTACATCTCACTTTAAAATTTGCAAATATACTCATGTACTCTTTTACATTGTACACTAATGTTTAAATTGAGGGGGATATATATTTTTTTTAATACCTAGTATTTTCATGTACCATCTTCACTAAATAACGGTTACTGTGACATAATGGTATATGTTCTCCTGTATAATTAGAACATGTTTCACTGGTATAGGAGGGTGGTGGTGTCACATTCAGAAGCAGAGAATGCTTTCTCCAGATTCTCTCTGGCTAAATATATTTTAAGTTGCCAGCACCAGATCTTAATGTGCTTTTTATAAACGGAGGCTGACGCAAGCTTGTCTTCAGTAATTCAAAACATTTCTCTAGCTAACATTTTGAGGCAGCTTCACAGGAAAGAGTATTAAAAAATCTGGAGAGGAGGAGTAGTGCGGTTCAGGCAAATCCAGCTGTTACATTTAAAAATAGCTGCAAATGTCCGTGGTGATAAAGGGTTTCCTCGTGTTGTCAAGGCAACTGCAATTCCTGAGAATCTCCATATAATGTGATGTGGGGCGTTTCCCCACTGAATTAACAGTCAACAAATTGTAGCGTCAGATACGGGGCTTTAACCCTTGTATTTCTCATTTGTGTTATCAATTTGCTGTTTGTATCATATGCATTTAATTTTGCTAGAAATAAATAAAATCCATAGTAAAGGTCTAATATGAATATTGTTATTGTTCAATATCATCTGTGTGTCCTGTGATTTGATTTGTCAGTTAAGATTATGGTTCCATGCAGTTTAGAATATTGACAGATGGTAATAACTTTCTGTACGCTTCAGGTTCTTTAACACAATGTGTATGCAGAACGCATTCTGATCCATCCAGAAGTGTGAGATTCCTCTGTGTCAGTTTATAGTATAGGTGTTCCCTCTCAATCATACTGACTCCTGTGCTTTCATATCAGATTTCCACTTGAGACAAACAACTTAAGGCAGGTCCTGGCTAACCATTTGTCCATAGGAATAGGAGTGATTATAATGCAAATGTCTGTGCAGCTCAGTGCTATCTATTGCTTTCTTTTAACCATCTCAGTCTTGTAGAATTGAATAACCTCTCCCCTATTACACAAGCAGTCACTGCCTGTACCATGAGACACCGGATAAAATCAAGTGTGAAGGTTATATTTGCTAATGATTTAAAGAAAAAACCGTACACATGTTGCAAATAGCAGACAATTTATAGAATTAATTCTAAAGAATACTAGTTAGCACCTAATTGAAATGAGTTGCACCTCCATTTACCATTTTTACAAGATTGATTAAATATATTCCAAAGACTTTTGTAGTAGAAAGAGCATGATTCGAGAACAGATCCTAACTGCCCTTTTCCTTCGGGGTTATTCGATTGTATCATATTTTACCCACTTTTGCGCTCTGTGCATACACCTAGAACCTATTTTGTCCTATCCAGACTGAACAGCAATGAAACTTATGACAGATTTTGACATAGGGGCTGGGTTACGACCACAAGTGCCAACACTCTGCAATCCAGACTTCCAAACCACTGCCATTTTACCACTTACAGAAGTGGGAAAACTTAAGGAAAGCTATGGCTATCAGAAGTCTATTGGTGCAAGGCATATGGTTAGCTGGGTAATAACACAGATGCCTGGATTTCAGGGTCCTGAGACTGCAAATCCTCACACAGATCCAATCACAAATTAATCAGAAGTTATGATCTGGTTGACTATACTCACATTGGTAACTTCCTGCACTCCAGTCCGTCTGGTTATCACTGTGCTATCAATATTATAGTTGTACTCCACCTGTTGCACTTACCTGTACCTTTACCTGACTGTGAGGGCGTTTGTTATTGTTTTTTGCCCCCCTTGTCCTTCTATCTAGTATGAGATTGTCCACTGGAGACCACAGTCTGCTACACTAGTGTTGACCAAGTCTGTCCCCACCATCAGGGGCTCTGGCGAATACCACCCAGTAGTTTGTGCTTCAAAGGGCAATTCTGGTGTGACCCCAATGTATTTGTATAAAGTAATTATATCTCCGCTTAGATGCCTCTTTTATAAATGATCATGCCTAAACTGACTAGCCTTGCCTTATAGCTCAATGACTCCATACCCTTTATCAATTTTGTTGCCCTTCTGTGAACCCTTTCTAGTTCTCTTCCCTTATGTCTCTCCTTAAAGTGAACTTCTTTTTTGGATTAGCTGTGTTGCATGCATGCATATTAACAGCTAGATTTACTTAACTGCGGAAAGAAAAAAAAGTGGAAATATTGTCCATAGCAACCAATCAGATTCTAGCACTCACTTTCCCATTACATACTAGAGAATGTCAGCTAGAATCTTATTGGTGTTTATTTGGCAATTGATTTAACCTAATTTCACACTTTGTGGGGGGGGGTAACACTAAATTGTATAATTTTGCCTTTCTTTATATAGAAGAGTGTAATATAAAGCTTTCTGCATAGAAACACTTTGATAAAGTCCTAGAATCTGAACAGTGTTCTTATTTTATATGACAAGAACTGCAACAATTTTTCTATTAATAAGCAGAAAGTCTACATTGATGCTTTGCTGAAGTGACTCATAGCACTAGTCACAGAAAGTACATGCCTCCCTCTACTTTAAGTTGAATGTGATAGGCAGACCAGACAGTAATAACCTCTGAAAAACACATTTTACCTAAGGACGTCATGCTTCTGTTACAAGAGCACAATGTAATTTGATCAATGCCTTTGAAGTTTCCCTTCCATTTCTGAAAGTAAGGCTGCTGTTTAGTATTGTGTGGGCAGATATATTTTATATGCATGCAGTGTAGTGTCTGCAGGAAATGAGCCCTGGCTTTGCAATGGAAACTAGCACAGGAAATAGGTATATCAAGAACACAGCCTGGGGCAGCAGCTGAATGAACTGTACATCCAAGTTAAAATGCCTTATATTTCCAAACAAATTTTACCAGGATCATGAGGGAAAGATTTTGTTCCAAAACCGTATTTTTTCCAATGTAGGTATGTAATATATCACAAGTTACTGGACAAAAGAAGCAGCATATTCAATAAGGTTCTAAATAAACACCTCTCTGTGACTGAACATGTCTTGCGTGTTGAAGCGGCAATGTCTGACTACTTTCTCTTCTTATTCCTTTCAGACATGACAGACTGGAAGTATATGGTTTACAGCTTTTGTATTTTTTCCCTACTGTTACATAACTTAATATTTTGTAACTTTTTTTCACATCCATGAAGGGTTTATTTCCAGCATCTCACTCCATTTGTATTATCCACATCTAAGTACACACAGGTCATATGCTTTCATTTATTAAAACACAGTATTATCCGTGTGTGGGGCTCCGGTCAGAACGGCCGTTTCCTCCCAGCCAGTTTGCAATGATGAGGCATAGCAATCGATACACAGAGCATAGAAAGCTCCGTGTTCCGAAATGGTATGGAAAAATAGTCCTCGCTCCTTTCCCTAATTCTAACCCTAACTCTCCCCTCTCACTACCCTAACCCTCCTTTCCTGGCAGCCTGACCCTAACCCTCCATCTCCCGCAGCCTGACTTTCTCAGGTATATGCAATACGATATTATGTGTTAATATGATTTGTAGATTAGTAAGAGTGGAGAGCCAGCCTATTTTCAAACCCCAGCTCAAGCTGAACATACTTTATATAACTTAAAGATCTTTATTCTGTTGCAATCTTTTCTCTCTATCGCTTTCTCTCAATTATCCACCCAGTTGGAAAGTCATAATTAGACTTAAATTAGACAAAAAACTGAGTCTTTGGTTTTGCTAAAATACATTCCAATTTTAGTTCTTTCTATCATGACGCACACATTAAAAGACAATGAGTCATGTAGATTACTTTGGAAGCTTGCCCCCAACTCTAATTTAAGAGTTTACTAAACAGAAGATAATGCAGCCTGGGGTCTGTGAAAATGGAGAGACACTCAGCCTGCTCTTTTATGATTGGTATACAGTATAAGGCAGAACATATGGAATGTGATGCAGTGGTGAAGGGATTTGTAGAATATGTGCATTTTTTATGTGCACCGTTGCTAAAAATGTATAGATACAGCCAAAATAATGATGATGGTTTATTAATTCCTAGTTTACTCACAAAATAAGCTATCTTAAATTAGTTTGCCATCTAAAATGGAATTTTAGAATGATACCAGGCATGTATTTATTTTCCTACAGATGTGTACACTGAGCGCTTTATCATGCACAGTTCTTATGACCCAGATCTGCAACAGCTCGCAATGAAGATTACAAGTAGTTTATTTTGAGCATATGTGTGTATGAACATTAGACATGCTTGTCTAGGCGGCTTTCCATCAAATTGCCAGGCAGTGCTCAAAGATAAAGCAAGCTCATTAGTTTGAAGTATTTTACTAATACATGCAATGCAGGTTAATGAAAAGATCTAGTCCCTTTTTTTGGGTGGATATATGAAACATGTATTTAAGCAACTCTTTGATTAAAACTATTACAAATATGCACCGTTCTACTTCAGTGTATCAAATGAAATAGTAGCTTTAATTATGTTATATTATTATTCCCCTTGCATGTACGGGCTCATGATTGCGGAACTTTATCTTAAGATTTCCACACAAACGATTCGGAGATCTGGATAAGATGTAAACAAACCCTTACTGTAAGATTGACATAGATCCCATCCTCCCACCTAGCGTACACACCATATGCTTCCAGCACTACCACCACCACCAGAAGGCAATCTGGGATCAGCAGCTGAGAGGGGGAGGGGGTTGTTCCGCAGCAGCTATTTTGAAGGCTTCAAGGGGTGCTCCTGAGGTAAGTGAGCTCTCAATTTAAAAACATATATATATGACCCAACATTGGGACTCTCATTGTTAGATTAAGAACCTCCATATGCAGAAAGGCCTTGACGGTGGCTGGTGGCTTATCATATATTTGCAAATTTGTAACGGACATTTCATCATTTATATTGTACAGGTAGAATGGTATAGTCTGGTTTCTATCCCAACATTGGCATGAGCATAAAGGCCTTTTACTGGTTCATGGCAGATGTACCAAACGAGAAGCCCCACCAGCTGAATAATAAGTACCACAGGCTAAAGCCAGGACAAAGGTGCTACTAATGCCCTCCCTATACTTCTAAGGATATGTACAAAAAGAAAGAAAGGAACACTGAGTGTACCTAAATAGGGCTAAACCTAGTGCACACATCGATAAACAGGAGAAACAAATTAACCATAAAACTTCCAATTTTAATTAATCATATTAAAAATCAATACACAAATGGCGATAATAAAACAAAGACATATAATAAGCAGTATAGAAGCATACTGGGCAAGTGAAAGAGCTTCAAAAATAGAGAAGGATAATGCCAGCGACCTACAATGAAAGTAAAAAAACCCCTGTGCAGAACAACTAGCGGCCTCACAGCCAACTCTTCACATTTCCATGCTGTATAGCTGTCCCTGCACTCACTAACCATACATTACAGGCGTTTCCACGAGCAGATAATGCAATAACAGAGATCCTCCGGTGCAAGCGGTGAACGGATCACAGGAAAACCCCGCTGCTCTTTAGCCGACACATGTTTTGCCCAAAGTAGGGCTTTGTCAAGGGTGGATCACAGTGTGTCAGTTGTGGGTAAATAAGGAGCGCTTCAGCCAATGAAAACAAGTATCGGCCGTCTCCCAGCGCAACTGTAGTTTGATCAAACAGATAAACACCATACATATGCAATAGAAAGGCTTTTTATTACACATGTTCTAGCAATGGTACTTCTTATCTTTTAAATGCTCCAACATTCTAAATGGTTAACGCTGGAGCATTGGAACAATTTGTATATCCCCCTCCATAATACGCTGATGAATCGGGCCTGAAGCTGTAAGCACACGCCTAGAGTCTTATTATCAATATAATATAGTATTAGCCACTGCTAAATGTAATGAGGCGCTGGCTGATTGAATATTTCCTGTAAGTCAGCAACTGTTACTCCTGTTTCTATTATTGAATAATACACATTAAGTAGAAATTGAGAAAAAGAAACAATGTAACAAGATAACACAAAATATAACAATCTATACCCATGGGGAAAAGAAAAATGGAATCATCTATTTGGTAAACAAAAATCAATAATCTTGCAAAGGAGGAGAGGTTTTGCTGAATTATATTATATTGCTGAAATTGCTATTGGAATATAGCTAAACAAATTGATTTTATTGATGTAATAATATACATACATTAAAGAGACACACCTGTCTAATATTATTACTCCCCTTGTATGTACTGGCTTATGAATTCAGGACTTTTTCTTAATATTTCCACACATAAACGACTTTGAAATCTGGTTAAGGTATAAAGGCATAAACAAACCCTTACTGTAAGATTGACATATATCCCCCCCATCCGCTTCCTGAACCATCACCAGACAGATTTCTGGCACAAAAGCCTGGATCCTGAGGAGGATCTACACCCGTGCTGAAGACTAAAGGGATTCCTTTAATAAATGTACCATTATTATCATTACAATTTCTCTTTTTGCCTTTGTGATTCAAAAGAACTTCAAAAAGTGTCAGATTGCTAGTGAGCTCAGGCTCTAAAAATCTGGACAGTGAGCGTGCTCATTTATTTTGTGTATTTCTATTACATGGAAATAAAAAGGTAACCTACAATAGTAGTGAAATCCTTACTCACTAGTATGTTTCTGGAACTGTATTTTTTTTTTTCTTTATGTGCCCCTTTTTTGCCAAGTAATGACTGAAAGAACCGTGACTGATATTTTCTAGTTAACTTGGTAACTGTTGCTATAGTTACATAATTATGAATATAAAAACTAAAAATGGAAAGGGCCTGCTGTTAAGTTATTGTTAACTTGTTGTGTTGCAGCTCTTAAATGTCTATTGGTATTTAATTCATGGATATGACTCGATGTATCCAGATTTTCTCATTCCATGCAAGTAAGAGTAATTAAGGTATCTTCTTATTAAGTTAAACAAAGCATTAAAGAACAGCAATGAGTGGTGAGTTAGACCCTTCGTGACAAGCAGCTAGAAGCAAGAAACAGCAGTTGCTAAGGAAACCAAGGAAAGTGAGTTACTTCTCTTAGCCAGCTGCAATTCTGAGAGAAGATTGGATGGGTGGCCTCAGTCTTTATATTTGCCGCCAGTCATCATGATGCCAATTACAATAAATTCTTTTTTAAACAGATTCCNTCTTTCCCTTACAGCAAACATTCAGATGGAATTCTGTGCAGGACATGAAACAGCAATATTAACCAATAGATTATTGGTGTTTTCAGTGGACCAGAAAGAGGATGATAATGGGGAAGCCTAACTGAAGTACAGCAGACCAAAATGGGTTAAGATTATGCATAACTGATGACCATCAGATACAGTATTCCACTGCAAATAGGGTCTTTTAGAAGTAGAGACAGCTTAAAGCTAAATTTAAACTGTATTTCAAAAAGGCCGCTATTTTCGAAAAATGTTATTAGACTGGGTAAGTATGCCGAATGGCACATTTACCCATTCATTTTTTCAGAGACCCGATGTATCAACCTGGAGTGTTAAGGTTAGGCAACGGGGAAGGGAGGGTTAGAGTAATGGAAGGGGAGGGTTAGGGTAAGAATAATGGAAGAAGAGGTTTAGGGTCAGGCTGCAGGGAGGGGAGTGTTAGGGTTAGGCTGCGTGGAAGGGAGGGTTAGGGTTATGGTAAGGGTTGGGGTTAAATTTATACTTACCCTTCGGCGCAGCGTATTCTGTTTTCAGTGTAATGGTTGCTTTGCTTCTGCAAGCCAAAAGCAATTGATTTCCCAGCCAGTGCAGAGCTGGGAAATGGGCCGTTCGCAGCGGTGACCCACACCCACTTACCACATTATACTTTATTATAGATGTGGCTGGATGAAGATAAATTTCAGATTACTTTTAAACAAGAGCCAAAAGAAAACTCCAGAATGCCATTTTTATGCATTTTCTAATATAAACTAAAACTGATGCTTTAACTATATATAATAATAATAATCTATATTTTGTCAAGAACAAAATAATGAAGAGGATATTTTTGCAAATAATGCAACAAACATATGTAATGAAACATCAAGGAGGAAAAGCAAGCATTCCCCAATTAAGTATTTATATCTACAGAAAACTACTTCAATCCTTCAGAACAAAATCATATATTATTATCCTATCTACATACCAACAGAACAGACGTTGTTAGAATGTTCTGGCTAGATCGCATGGAGATGAAAGAAGAATAGGTACATTTTTTATGGTATGGGAAATTTACATAACAAAGCCACATCACAATATCCAAAACATATATAATAAACAGCTTAAAAAATACTATTTTTCTGTACCCCTAATTTTGATTTTTAATTAAGATGGTTGATATTAAAAAAAAACCAAAAAACTAATTCTATTTGGTATGAATTGAATACCTGATTCCATGGCTAATTAATGTGTATTCTACACCAAACTCCCCTTTAGGCCTTGTTAGTGCATAAACATTGTAACTGTGACTTGTTTGAATGCATCCAAAAAAAAAGTTAAAATAAATAATCATATAAATAAACTGGGTATGGTTCTATCGGAAATTCGTCCCAGGAGAGGAAAACATTAGATACCTAAAACGAGAACTGAATACACAAATTGGGTTCAGTTGATACTACAGAAGTCTCCACACAGCTTATCAATGCATATCTACAAATATGTAGCAAAGGTTACATCTAAAGATGCTAAACTGTTTTTTTTGCCTACATGTATTATTTACAATTAAATCTAACGTTTTGTAGAAAAATAAGTATTTGTTCTTGAAGTAGCTTGCACATGAATTTAATATTATTCACAAAAAAGGGCATGCAACCCGATAATTCTGCCAGGATTGTGATAATACTTGAAGAAGATTAAAGTGAAATGTATGTCAGAATGCCTGACTAATTAATCCCATTAAAAGGGGAAGTCCCGTGCTTACATTAACAAAGGTTATTTTTAAACTATCCCTGGCTTAGCAGAGCAAGCCGGTCAAGTGGTTTTATAGAACTAAGCTAATAGTGTAAGGTGCCCCATTAAAGGAGCACAGCCACATCTCTCAACAAGTATTCAAATAATGTTGAAATTATCAACAATTTCATCATAAAACAAGTTAGTGTAATGCAACACAGTTAAAACAAACATTTTATACACTGCTTACAGTACATTTCTTAACAACAGGAATTTGTAACAACATTTGTGTATGCCAAATACATTATTTAAATATGTATTATGCAACACAATGTTCTATTTAAAAGTAGACATTACTTAAGATAAATAAAATTGCCTGATTCTATATAAGTCTGCAATATGAGGATTCCTTTAAATATTTTCTTACGTTTATGCCGTGTATCAAAGTTATCACTGGATGGCATGTGTGACTGGGAGACACCACATCACAGAGGTGTGAACAGCTGTGGTGTTAAAAGGCATAGTAAGAGAGAAAGGGATTTATTCCCTCGACAAAGTTTCACATGCAGAGTTCCATTTATAAATGACTCCAGAAAAGCAGTGGGGAACTCAAATGATGCCACAGTCCATCACCTTCTATTAATATTATAGTGTCACTATTACTGGGAATGAGGCAGCTAAATAAATAAATTATATACACACACACACACATATATATACACACATATATATACACACACATACATACATACATACATACATACATACATATACACACACACACACACACACACATACACACACTG
>WWET01001493.1:127004-139257 GCA_011038615.1 Limnodynastes dumerilii
TTTTTAAAACATCTTTTTCTTTATTGAAGTGAATTAAAGTACAACAGATACTTAAACAGCCTGAATATTAACATGTACAGTACATTTCTTAAAAAATTATACTACAATATTGCCAAAATGAATTGCCTGGTGCTTTAGAACATTATTCAACCATTTGAACAAATCTTTCTCTTACAATTGACCTGATTTGCCACTCATTGAGATTAATTATTTTTAACAATCAATGTGTGTCAACATCGCCATGCCTCTTCAAATAAGATAGGGGTAAAATATTTATTAACCAGAGGAAAAATATAAATTTAAAAAAAAAAAAAAAAAAAAAAAAAAAAAATACTACATGTGCCAGGAAAATGACCAGTTCAATAAACAGAACATTTATTAGAAGCAATATTTACAGTGACTAAAGTAAAAAAGATAAAATAAAAAAAATATGTAAAATGAAATATGCTTACATGTAAATATATTAAATGAGTGAGTGGAAAATATTAATACAACAGGCCATGATTAGTCTGCAAAGTATTTTTAATCACATAACCTTGCAGAATATATTCAATTACATTTAAGCGGTACTTTAGAAAATAGTCAAAGATCATTACGCCAAACAGGAAGTCAAGATAGAACAATGTCCAGACATTGACTTACTTGGCATGTGTGAAAACTGGAAAGCATAACTAAAAGTGCATAAACCTTTGGTGCCATTTCTGTTGTATGGGTCATTATATCACCTTCTAGGGTGTAACATAATTGGCGTTAAAATATATGTCTCTGCCTAACCATTTTGAATTACAAAAAGTTCTATGGCTTCTCCGGAAATTCCTTAAAAAAATTTCTGATATGGTCACTTGAGAAAAAACATTCTGGGCTAAACATCCAGACTTAAGAAGGAGCTTGAAAATAAGAGAGGAAAGTTACTCCTGGGCTAAACCATGTTGATTGCAGGGGAGTCATATTTTATCTGTTGCAAACAGTATCAGAGTTGAGAGATGGTGTTTCCTATCCCAAGTCTAAATAACAGTGTGATAGTAAAGCTGGTCACAATCTGTGTGCAGTAAGCAATTCAAAGATATATCCCTGCATGCAAAGAATACAATTAACTTGTCTCCCCCTGAAATCAACATGGTTTTGCCCAGGAGTAACTTTCCTCTTTTAATTTCAAGCTCCTTCTTAAGTTTAGATCCAGCCCTCTGTTACTTCATATACAGCATTAACATAAGCCAACTCCCTGAACAAGATAAGCACATTTTAAGCATGTCTAGTTAGCCTTGTTCTTGGCTATTCTCCTACATACCATTATCAACTTTATAAAATCTTAGGGAGGCTTTGTCAGTCTGGCAGCCATACTTCCATACTCTTACTAAAGGGAGGCAGAGTGGTAGGACTTTACAGAATAAACAGAGCTCAAAGGAATTCTCCAAAGCCTTTCTGCTCACAAAGTATCATGTGAATATGGCTGCCACATTACATTTTGGAAATGATAAATTAACCAAAGTCTAAACAAACAAGCACATTTTAGGGGCACATGGCTAGTATTCATTTACTATTGTTACTTCTATTAATACATGAAACCAAAACATTATTGTGTAATTTGCACTGTATAACAACAGGAAGAATGGGCAATCTAATGCAATTAAAAGGCCACATTAACAGCCAGAGCTGCACCTCCTTAGGCACATCTCACATGGTGAGTGTGTCCACACCTCAGCTGCATGTGAATGGTACATAACTCCCAATATAAGCCTCATTCAGGACAAAGGTACCAATTAGTGACACAGAGGAGGTATAACTATCTTTTGTGATCTTGTAAAAATCTAAATTAATTTAGTTAATTATCAAAAGTAACTTAAATTGATAGATATGAAATAACACAAAAACGAATTGCATAAAAATATAATCATTCCAGCTAAAATCTGGAATCCCAAAAGCACAGTAATCTTTTGGGAAATGTGAAACCAGCAGAACACATCAATTTCTTAATTTGCATTAAAAGCATTCATTTAGAGATGTAGGGAATTGATGTCCCTGGCTGATTTAATAAGTCAATAACATCCAACAAGTAATGTAGTAGGGATATGGATTTTCTATTCAGGCAATCCAATCATTTATTTTACAAATATTAAGGAAGATAAGCAGATTAAATATCATAACTTACTAACAGAAATAATATTAAGTATTTTTTAAAACCACATCCTAACAGAGAGGAAAAATAAATCAATTGCACAAGAAGCTATAATTATTTTTCTGACTTCAAAAGGTTTTGACATTGTAACCATTAAATGTAACAGTCCACAACATAGGAGAATGTGTATCTCTCTCCCTCTCTCTCTCTCTCCCTCTCCCTCTCTCTCAATAACTAGAATCTTAATGCAATAAACCATCCCAGAGAACAGGATGTACATGCACTGTATAGGAATAACAGGTTTCTTTTGAACACGACACAAAATTGCACCAAAACAAACAACCAAACATGTTAAGGTTCTCAATAAATAATATACCCATTATATATTTATGTTTGCTATACATATTAGGATTGTATATAATGCAGCATTTCTGAGGGGATACAGGGGTCTATTTATATACAAGTTAATTTTTAAATGAAAGAAGCTGATCCAGGCTCATTTCTCCTCGCAGTGAGTCTGGCAGCTTCCTTCATTTATTAAAACTCACCTGCCCTGCAAGGTCCCGCGATGATCTCTGTGGTCATCGCAGGAAACTTCCTACGGAGTATGAATGAAGTCTTGCGCATGCACAGAGACTCCCGCACGGGACTTTGAAAAATTCCCGACATGAAAAGCAGTGCGCAGTGTCCTCATACCTGGACTATGAAATCTTCAGAGTCGGATGCGTCTCCCGGACAAATAATTTTTTTTTTTGTTTTTTTTATACAGTTACTGGGTTTATGTGTGTATATGTTGTTAATAATTTATATTTTAAAGTTAGATTTATTTATTTTTTACATTTTATTTTACTTTTCACACATAGCTGTATTCCAGCAATCTCCCCGTACATGCCCCCCTTTTCTTTTCCCTAATAACAGCTATTAGGGGGAGGAAAAGAGGGGTAGATGGGGAGATCGCTGGAATACTTACCCCGAACACCATCTTGAGCTGGCGTTAGATTTGGAGAGTGGAGAGAGTGAAGTGTAAAAAAAAAAACAAAAAAAAACTCCGCTCCTAGGGCCTCATTCACTAAGCTCGAATTGCTAAAATTCACGTGATTTTTAGCTTAAAATTCGCCAAAGGCGATTCACTAAGCAAAAAGGAAAAAATTCGCGCTTAGTGAATGAGGCCCCTAGACTTTACAAATATTACGAACCGCTGGCCCGCTCTGAAAAGAACGGACCGGTGGGGGGATGTGATATGTACAGGCATCGCCATGGAAACTGTAGTTTTCCATGGCGATGCAAGGTTTATAAATATCAAAGACATCATTTTCCTATGATAAAGCCCGTTTTCACATAAAAACGGGCTTTATCACACTAAAATGATCTAAAATGAGCCCACAGTAATCACTGATCAAGGGCAATTCTGTCAGTGGGTCAATAAAGCACATACATACTCACCAAAGCCCAACATTCCTACCATCCAAGCTAAATGGATAGTAAACCTCTCATCCTGTTAAAAAAAACAGCCCACAGTCTGATCAAGGGCAATTCTGTCAGTAGGTCAATAAAGCACATACATACTCACCAAAGCCCAACATTCCTACCATCCAAGCTAAGCTAAAATGACCGTAATGAATAGCAGCATATACCCAGAACCATTAATTCCAATTATTGACAAACAATATACTTAAATGTGATGTGATTTATGTTCCATAAAGTGCTTGTACATGTTAACACATATTAACACATATTGCTGGAGACAAAAGTTGGCAGAATGTGTAGCCGGGAGGAGTCCGTGCCAAGTTCAGTATGATACGATATACTGAATTAAGCTGATTGGTTAGCATAGGCTGTGAGTGCCAATACAGTTGGAAAAGCGCTGGGGTCTTCTGACAAGGTTATATATCACAGACACTGATGTTACCAGAGCTACGTTTAGAGTTGCAACTTCTTTTCAACTGTGTTACGTGTTTCTACAATTTGTTTCACATTTGTGACAAGCGCAGCTGATATTTTCTTGGTTCATTTCTGTCACTACATTGAGGGTTTTTGCACATACCCTCCAGCTTGCTGCTGTCACTGTGTTGTTTTGTGTTTATATTGGGTTCCGTTGTCTTGAAATTATAGGCCTCCCCCCTCTTTTACAATATTACGTGTGTATCATCTTTTTAAATTAGCGCTCATCAATAATTTTTTGTAAGCTATTTTACACAAATAAAACCATTGGTTGGATCTTAAGTTGCCAGGTAATACTCAGCAGTAAAACCTTTACAAGTCTTTCAATTGCTTCCTCAAGGCTCTGTGTATAAATGTAATGAGAGGTTAGGTACTCTGCATGTCTTATTTGGAGTCCCCCAACTGCAGTCAAAATGGCACTGAAGAAAGCCGTTTAAATCAAATCCTATTTTGTTTGCAAATAAATTTGATTATGCATAAATGTGTTCCATATTAGGTATACTATATGTGTTGTGTACATTTGAATAAACATTTATGTTGGGTATAAAAGGTCCATTTAGCAAGACTATATAATGAATGTAAATTATTTTTCTCATAGTGTTTCTGATTCAAATAGAAACAGTCAATGATCGTTAAAGAATTTTAGGAGACCATGCTGGTTGCTTAAGAAACCACAATGGATTTTCCAACCACTGCTTGCTGTACATGATATACAGTAGTGCAGGTGATTATACATTCTCATGGCATTTTCAGAAGTTGAATCCTTTGATGTTGTCCATGCAGGCCTGCTGTACTGTGTTCCAAATCAAAGAGAAAAATGAAACTTTTAAAATAGGGGTGTGTCTTGCCATTCTGATGGTCTGAATCCAGACAGTCATTTTCTGGCCCCAAAATGCTAACTTATTCACTTGGTCAGCATTTTTCTATGAGACAGGGTTGTTGTTTGTTACTTGCTTTGTTTAACAGTAATCCAGATACTAACCAGTAAAGCACAGCAGAGCGCAGCAGGTAGTGGGGAGAGTAACATTTGGCAGAGGTACAGCAGGTCCTTGGGTGAGTAAATGTAAGCATTCTGAAGGGGTACTGTTCCGCACAGTCATAACATTTTTGAATCCTGTCTGCAATTATACAGCTGAAATTAGGAATTACCTGTATCATTTGAAATTGTGATTGCAGGTAGGGCAACTGCATGCCTAAAGTATTGTTTAAGGTTTTGTTTGTATTTTTAATAATTAGTCTTTTTTGTCTGTGTTCCAGTTATGCTTTCTTAATCTTGGGACTAATACCTCTACTAATACTGGTAAACATGTTGGGCCTCAGTAACATTATGGTGCAAGGAAAAAAGGCCTTATTGGGTCCTGGCTCAATTTAAATACTGGCCCGTATTCAGAGTACTGGATGTATAACATGCATCCGGTGTTTAGCAAATTTTACTACTGCGCATGTGTAGTAATTTTTTAACATAATCTCTGCATTTACGCAATCTACATAAGAAAAAGATATGTAGATTATGTTAAAAAATTACTACGCATGCACAGTAAAAATCACTAAACACTGGACATATGTTATACATACGGTACTCTGAATACGGGCCACCAATTCTATATGAGGATTGTTTTAGAATCTCAACCTTTTTTTTCCAAAAGGCAGATAAGACTGCTGATTAATCTCAAACTATAAAGCTCATATACAATATTCATATTGCCAGCTCATCCACAAGAGGGCCACCCATTTCTTTGTGAGGAATTTGTTCATGCTTAGTTACAATTGTATTTGGCAAAAATAATTATGGCTATTAGCTCAATGTTTAAACAATGAAAATTGTACAAGCACAGATTCACAGCATATTTTACAATGTAAAAGTTGTTAAAGTGGGCAATATAAGTTTATTTGTGACATGAATAATATATTTTGTTTTCTTTCAACTTTTGCTTACTTTTTTATGTGTGAAAAATGTAAAGTATAACTTCTAGAATCATAGGTCATAATTAGTAGAAAATACAACCTTTACAATGCTGCATTAGCATATAAGTGTTTTAACCAGATGAACAATGCTTAAGAAATAAAGTTGATTATTGTTTACATATGAGTTTTCTCAGCTGAACCAGGGCTCGAAATGAGGGGGTATATGGGGGTATGCCATACCATCACTGTTTTAATTGAAAAGCAATAAATCCCCATGCACTTCGATTATATCTAAATTTTTATACCACCACTTCTAAATGTCCACTTCCACCACTGAGCTGAACTAAATTAAAAACTAGACTGAATATCTGCCGTATTGTGGCAAAAGAATACATAGTAACATAGTTGACGAGGTTGAAAAAAGACACCAGTCCATCAAGTTCAACCTAGTTTGGATCTCCTGTAATCCCCATCTTTATAATTGAAGTTAATCCATATGAAGCAACCTCCAAACTGTTGCAATCTGAAAAAAATAAAAATCCCTGCTGACCCAAGATGGTGTCCTATTTCTCCCTGGCTCCACTACAGTCCTTCATTTAAATTAGCGGTTCTGGTAACCCTGGACTTCCCTTTCTGCTAAAAATTGAAGCTCCTGGGTTAGCAGGACCACTAATATCATCCAATAGTATTGCAACTTGATATTTTTGCTGCACAAAACAACTGATTTTGTTACTGAATTAGATAATTTTATCTGTCTCTACTTTTGACAAACCTCAATTTTCTTCTAAAAGCTGAATGGATATCCACCCACTCTGCTCAATGGATAGTAATAATGTTTCAATGATCTAAACAGTATTTTCAATTGTATGTTATTTAATAAGGCTTAAGAAAACTAGAAATCATGGAAAGTGGCTTCCTATCCAGACAAGCATATTTCGACAATGACAGAGCAACCGGCTCCTGCGGCTGTACGATTGCCAAAATGCTCGGCAAAAAGAAAAAAAACTGCAATTTAGAATGGGTAGTTTCAAACAAATCCTAATAGTGACAGGCTGAGACGGCCTGAGTTGATGGTTAGGGTTCAAGAAGGAATGGTTAGGGTTAGGCCTCAAGAAGAAATGTTTATGCTTAGGCCTCAAAAAGGGAGGATTAGGGTTAGGTTGCCAGACATGGAGGGTTAGTATTAGGGCTCAAAGAAGGGGAAGGTTAGGGTTAGGACTGAAGGGAAAGTTTAGGCCTAAAGGGGAAAGTTAGGCTTCGGGAACAGAGGGTTAGGAAAGGGTTAAGGCTAGTTTTTGGATGAAGGGCTTACCTGTTAAAGGATACATTTTTTTAACTGCTGGAGTCGCAGAATTCCCCACTCTAGAGAATGGAGACTGGTGCCAATTGTCAGCAGTCGCCATTCAACTGTCGCAAGGTCAGTTGTAAAACAGACCATTGTACCGACAAATCACACACAAATAATTTATTTATGGCTCAGTATGCTAGTTTCTGGATATGAATTCTGGAAAACACCTAATGTAGATCCATATTAATCAATCAATCTTTGCCATCCAAATAAGTCACCCACAAGCCTTATAAAATATATAGAAAGCCACTGTTCAGAGTAATCAGACACAACTTTAAGTTATTTTATTAGGTAATTCTATATGTAAATACATTTGGAACGGATATTAAGAGGAGCACAGAAAATTAGGTACAACTTAAACCAAGAGACCAGTAATGGTCCAGTAGTTCTCTAAATCACATTGTAGTGATTATTCAGTTGCGAATTTATGACCCTAATAAGCACAGTCCTGGTACTGCCATCATGATATTCCGTAAGCAAGTCTCCCCACACATATGCCACTATTGCAAGAGGAAATGTGGGTGGTTTAAACTTGCCAAGTGCTTCACAGCAAGCTTTCATCCTTCCCTGTAGAATGTTAATGGTCTGAATTCTATAGAAAATGTATGTAAAATAAATAACTCATCTTGGTCACTGCATAAATAATCCACAGCAGTGAAAAGACAAATGTGGCAACTGAAAATGACACATATCACTAATGTTATACACTATTTCCCACTGCATACTAAAGTTATTCATTACTTCTTTTTCAATTGTAATACACCAGTGGTTGAGTGTGTCTAAAGAGTGTAAAAAATAAAAAATGTAACAGGTGAATAAAATTGGGTGAATAAAGTATTTGGGCAACTCATGGACCAGACAAAAATAATACATTTTGTAATTAAGAATGTTAGTCTCTTCGTTAATATCGCATCTCTCATATTTAGTTGGACAATAAAGGTGGACACATAGTTTAGCAAAAACAGGCATCAAGACAGAACTACAAGGTTGCACTTGGCACATGCTTTTGACATAATGGCTTAAGGCAATTATTATATATACATTACACATTAATAAGTGTTGCAGCTAGATAAAAGTACACTAAAAATTTTTTCAGAAATGTTTTCATCCATTTAGAAGTGAAATGATTCTATAGGTAGCTAAAGAGCATGCAATGTCTTATTTGTTCATCTGAGGTTAAGGCCTAAGTACTGAGGTGGAATCTTAAATTATATCTGTTTATGTGTGATGCATGGCTACCAGAAAAAAAAAAAACACGCGGAACTGCAAGGGTGGCATGCAAAAGCATATTACATATAGCAACTTCTTGTGCTGTTACTCCTAACCCTAGATCGCCTATCAGTATACCTCACAATACATAAAAAAAGAAAACTTGATAACTGTCACCAACCCACCCAAACCTTGTTGAAAAACCTACACAATTATGCTTATATACTTTATTTGGCAAGACAAAATGAGAATATAGTGGTTAGCCTAGCCAGCTATTAGAGAGCTTGTGGAGCAAGTATAACCAATGTGGGGGAGCTGAACTGGACGGTATATGAAAGCTATATGCACAATTCAAACAGTCTGGGATAGCAGCATACCTCAAGTACAGATCACATTTGTATAAATCATTACAACAGCTCTATCTGCACAGACAGCACAAAAAGTGGTTTTACAACCCATGCTTTGCATACCCGCCAAAATTAATTTTGTTCTTCATTCCATAACACATTTCAATGGACAAGATTCCTGAATTAAAACCAACACAATATATATATAAAAAAACAACAACAAAAAACAACAACTCAGGACTGAATAGTGTAGTTTAATTTTGAGAAGATATTTCACTATACAAATAAATGGAACATGCAATGCGAACTGGTTAAAGCATACCTCTGTTGGTATATTGCAATGCTATTTATACATTTTTATTTTTTTTTCTATTATATATTCTCTTAATTTATGTATTTATTAAAATTCCTGCATCTTTAAATTGGCCATGCACCCATTTTACTCGGTCTCATTAAAAAGGTAAAATCTTGTCATGCAAGAATCAATGACATATTGGCCAGCCTAACGTGACATTGTACTCTTTAGGTGAGACTATTGATGTATAGGACATGGGGAAGTTATGTGATGTAAATGATGGATGAAAGTGAAAAACTAAATGAGGACCTGACAATTGAAGAGTTCTGTTCCTAGTAATTACAGTAAGAAATGCTTAGATGTTAGCGCAGTCCTGGTGCTCTCCTAATCAAGTTTTTATATATTGTAATAACAAAAGTGAACTTACATATGCAAGCTATATGCCCATAAGGAAAGCACGAGTAAGGATGTCTGTCCAAAAGCATAGACAATGTACATTTTTTTATTGAAGTAAATAAAGCAAAATGTCTTATTTTATACAAATATAAAAGTAAATAGATAAATAGTATCCCAGAGGTTTGAAGGCACTTAGCAATATCTTTGTGTCTTTACCTTTTTTCAGTATTCTTTTGAATAGAGAGAATAGGATAAGCCAGCACAAACTTTCCAGTACAAATAGCATGCTTACATAAGTGTGCATCATTCATCGCTGCCATACACTACATTTTTTATGCATGATAGAAAATTCATAATTAATTTAGTAACATTTGAAAAACAAATATAGCGCACGCCAGACATTACAATAAAAGGAGGCTCATGGTAGCTTCAGAAAAGCAATACAAAATCATTAGCAAGTTCGTACCGCTCCAATACAGAGAACAAAGCTACAGGTTACCCACAAGGCCAGGCCTTAATAGTCACTCTTCTACAATGAAACAGATTACAAAAAATAAAAAAGTCACTCACTGATACAATGGAGATCCAATTTCTTTTCCCCAATATATTTGACTGCATATACTTTAGGCCTGTTAATTAACTGCTTGATCTGCACTGAAAACAGTAAAATCGTGATCATCAACGCTTCTATGGAGCAACACCCCATTGCTTCTTTACTTCTGATAATGTTCTGGATTATTAGAGAAATGTATTTTTAAGTATATAGAAGTTTAAAGTTTTTGTAATAATGGTCATAAACCTAAATTAGTTAAAAATGAAGGTACATTTTTACTGTACCTCACTGTACAAGTTCAACTTACTTAGTATAACTTTGTAGACAAAGTATAATTCTGTAGACAGAAAGAGGCAGAGTACCTAGAACAACACACTAACTACCTACTACACTCCCATAGTAGTTTATATATGGGTTATCTAGATTTTATTATGTTGTGCAAGATCACAGATATGTTTCTCCATGTTTATTCACATCTGCAAACAAACAGCAGAATGCCACTGTATGAAAACATAATTATACAATTTGAATAAAAAAGGAATAAAACATAATAATCATAAAAAATAACAATAAAATAAGTCTTACACCGATCTCATCATCTATCCTAAAGAACTAATGCATATTTGTGAAAAAACATGCAGAAACCAGGAGGTGCCTATTGTGTAGTATGTTGAGTATAACAATAGAGCAATAAGCAATTGCTCAGGAATAGTTAACCGCTGCCTTTGTGCATTAAACACCTATAGGGGTGCACCAGATGTCATAAAGACAGGGGCTTTTTCAAGGTTTCTTTTTTGTTCTATCTCACAGAGATATTCCTCACATCGATCAAATAAAAAAACATATAAAAGAGATCTATACTGGTGTAGTCTATTTGGTACAAGATACAATAAATCAACATTCTTGTAACCACATTGCATTAGAAAAAAAAAAATCTGTTGTACCAAATATTCCTCCCTACAAATGTTCATTTGTGTACACTAGGTCCAATCTCTCTCACCCTTGTGTGTCTTCAGCCATCCAATCCTTCCCACCATTGTGTGACTCCAGCATTCCAATAGTGCCATTAGTGACCCACAGAGTAGTCACAACATACATACAAAATAAATGAATCACGATCTCCCACCTGTGTGGGTGTTAGCATCACACTGCAGAAGCTGAAGTTGCTGTGAGTCCTGGCTGACAGTGTCTGTTCTCTGATGGACTGTACAGAATTTCTGCTGATAGGCAATGGCACAGCTTTGCTGGAAAGCCAGTACAGCTAACAAGACAGACCACAGACTGAAAACCAGTTTGTGTAAAGAACCAAAGTGCCCCAGGTGAGAGCTTGAGCTCAATGCAGCCCATCACTGAACAGCCTCAGTAAAGTTCTTCTAAATAAAGCAAGCCATTCTATGCATGTCATACATACACAGTATATTTTATTTAAAACAGTGATGTATAAAAAGGTGGGAACCCTCCAAAGATTAAAGCTTGAACTAGTAACTTAGTCTGAGAACCAAGATCCCTCTGACAGATGCAACCATAGACGTACTGTATAAGTATATATGAACACAAATGTGTAGCCTAAAAGATCCAGTTGCTCACCAAAACCAAGAGCTTAATCAATAATCATATATCATTGACATTCTGTGCCCTTATTACTAATTCCACAATTAGATCCCCTTATGTCTCTCAATAGTGGCAAATTTAAAGGTCATTTGTAGGTTAAAAAAAAAAAAATTATAATAATTTTGATATGCACAAATAATATTAACATCACCAGCTGTCAAAATGTAATCAGGAAGAAAGACCCAATGTCATGAATGGACCATGTTTTACCTACAGCGACGGTTAATTTATTCTTTTACAAGAACAGGTGCAGATAACAGACACTTTCTTTGTTATGTACATCAAAAGGCTCTCGATGTTTCTGACAGGTGTTCCTGCCCTCAGCTGGATAATAAGACACTGAAGTAGTAGCAAATAAAGTTACGTAATGTAAAAATGCAGACTGTACATAGTAGTGGTCTCTAAAAAAGCATGGAAACGGCATTCTGGAGAAATACCCAAATACCTATAAACATTTTCATGGAGATAGATATATATATATGGTTTTTTTTTTTTTTTTTTTTTTTAGTAAATGGTGTATACTTACCTATTT
>WWET01001493.1:150677-160684 GCA_011038615.1 Limnodynastes dumerilii
TCCGACCCTCAGCACCTTCCCTCCTGTCACCGTTGTCTGTTACACGCTATCTGATCCTCAGAACTCTCTCCCGTCGGCACCTTCAATTAACTGTCCCATTATCACCTCAGCTTTACTGTCAGCACCTCTGATGTCTCCTTTTCTTTAACACACTCTTCGGCTTACTCCCGTCACCTCCGGCTCTCTCTCTCTCTCTTAAATCAGCTGTCTCCTTTCCTTTTACCTCGCGTCCTCAGTCTCTCTCTCTTTCTTAAATCTGATTCACTGGCTCTTTCCTCTTCACAACATCGCCAGCTCCGGTCACCTCACGCCACACAGTCTTTCCAGTACTTGCCTCACAACTGCATGCCTTCACCGTTCCCCTCACAACACCAACTGAACCCCTCACTCTGACTTTCCCGCTCTTCTTACACTTTTTCACCGAAGCATCTGGACACCCTCGCGCTGCACCGATCTGCTATCTGTTGCTAGGCAACATACCGACACTAGCTCTCTCCCCCCTAGCGCTGCCTGTCATTTAGATTCCTCGCGCTGCCCTCCAATCAGTCTAACAGTGCAGGGGTGCCACATTCCCCCATACTTTTAACAATGCGGGTCCTTGCGCATAATTTTACATTACAACATTTCAGAGAAAATATCCAAGTTGGAACTAATAAACAAACATCAAAATTTTGAACATTACATATACAATAACACATATTCCAAACAAGTTTTCTGCAAATCTATTACTTGCTCAGGAGCTCCTAAAAGTGCTACAAATCGGCCAAAACATTCTCAAATGTATTTCTTAATGGGTTTTAGCCCTAGCGCTGCCTGTCATTCCAAACAAGTTTTCTCCAAATCTATTACTTGCTCAGGAGCTCCTAAAAGTGCTACAAATCGGCCAAAACATTCTCAAATGTATTTCTTAATGGGTTTTAGCTACACTCAATTTCAACTGATGGAAATTCCTCCCTCGACATCTCTGGAGCTTCCCTATTTTCTTTTCCAATTTGACAAATGGTATCTTCTAGATCGGATTCATTAAGAATTTGAAACGAATCGGACTTCCAAGGAGAACAAAGTCCATTATATCTATGGTTAACTTGTTTCCGAGCCAAATTTCCTACATCCAACGGTATAGCACAGGTTTTGAGTTCACCACAACTTTTCCTTTGATCTTGCACAGAATCTTTATATTGACAAAGCATATTCTCACATTCCAGCTCTAATCCTAATGCATCCGCAAAACGCACCCTCTTTGTAATTTCAGATTTAGGTTTAACTCCACTATACATGTTCTGATACACTGGTCTGTCTTGACCTCTTATGCCTTGGTTACCTGTTTCCTTCTCCACTTCCCCCTGCACAGAGTTATTAGAATACTGTTGTCTATGCACATATGGGCGCTTTAAAAAGTATGGTGGATAACGCCAATAGTAAGCACGATCTAATGCATATTTGCTGCCTTGAACTGAAACACCGCCAGGCAGTCTGATGTACTAACACATCTTCCTTGGTGTCATTCCTGTTAATAAATCCATATCCCTTACGCACATGAAACCATTGGACAGTGACTAAAACCTTGGTTGTGATCTTCTCCCAAACGGTAGCCATTTGTTCCGAGTTGCTTTTGCTTCTCAAGGTGAAGGGTTGCTGTTTTCCAACTCCCTGCTGTCCGCTCACCGCTACCGATCGAGGGAGCCTGAGACAATAACGTTCAATATGTCCCGTTTCATGACACCTCCGGCAGATGGGATGGCCTTGTACATCAAAGCGATCAGTGGGTCTTCTTCCATAATTTTGAGGTGGTTCCGACCAATTATCAATTCTTTGCTGTCTGTTTCTCCACCTCATATGTTCACAATCTGACACTGGTGATTGGGCCATGCTGCGTACCTCTCTGCGTATCTCTGCCAGTCCTAACGTCAGTTCTTCCAACTGTTTCTTCAACAGTTGTAGCGGGTCAGAGGATAGCAGCTGTGTCCCCTGAGAGGTGGTGTACTTTTCAGGAAATGTTGGATATAAGTTCTGGAAAGTCAGATCTTTTGGGCAGGCTTGACATGAAAGCCCTGGCACTTCCGGGAAATCAACCTACTGTTCCACGACCGTACCCAACACTTTGATGGTGGCTTCTTTAAAATCTAAGAAGGTGTGTTGGGGGAGTTGTAAATGCAACATTCTCAACTATGTTTGGATCGATTCTCCATGAGCACCTTCAATCAGCTGGGCAATTAACGCTTCATCCGTGTTCCTAATTCCATCTGGGTCTATGGCCTGAATTGCCTGGAGGGCCTACTGCAGGGTAAGAGTATAGTCATGCAGGCTCTCTCCTGGTGTCTCTTTACATGCATAGAACCACACTTTTAGAGCGGATAGTGTTTCAACTTCAAAGATAGTCATTAATAGTTTAAATATCTTTTCACGTTCTTCCTGTTGACGATTGGTCATGACTTAACCTCCCAGTGAGCTGAACCCTTCAATTGTCCAATAAGCACTTTAACCTTCTGCTGCTCATAATATTGAGCATCTTGGTCAATTAAAGGTCTCTGTTCCTTCTCAATTTTGTGAAATTTTGATTATTTATTTATTTATTTTTTAATCCTTCCATTCAATCTCATGTTGTAAGAGCTGGGATTTTATGTACGTTGAAAATTATCTCATAAAATTGGGATAAATATGCACCATTACAAAGCTTATTATTACTCTGGTGCTAAAATTATCTTTCATAACAGGACTCCATATTTCCCATATAATAGGTTTTTATATAATATAGAACCCTATTATGGAGGGGGGATTAAAATATTTATTATGTTTCATCATTTGAACACAGATGACAAATAAAAAGTTTAGCTTTATTACTGGACAGATGGAGTATAAAATCCCTCCATAATAAGGCTCTGAACAAAACCATGTTAAACTGCAAGGGGAGGCAGTATTGGAGCAGTATTATGGTAGAAACATTAACCCACATCATGAAGACATTGAGGCGTTTTATGGAGTCAAATCTAGCAAATATTTTTTGGGTATTTTGTAATATTTCAATAATAATTTTTTAGGGATTCTGATATGTCAAAACATTTTTTAATTCTCATTAAACAAAAGTTTTATAAATGTAGTTCGATGGGGGTGGTACGAAAGCAGAGGAGAAGGTGCTTAATAATGTCATGCACAGGGTTCTAGCAGACCTGGCGCCTCCCTGTGTATAAATTATATTGAGTCAATTTAAATATAGGCTGCAATTTGGTACTACACAAAGTCTTATGTGAAAAGTGACTCATATTCTGCTGCAAGAAATACCCTCCACTCATTTATGAATAGCTTTCAAGCTCCTCAGAGATTCTGTGTAGGGATACTGTGTGGGTGAATTTTGTTACAATTTACGTCATATCTCCCGGCCAGAACTGAGCAGAGCTATTCCATTTGTCATTCTGTCAGTGTTTGTTATATACTGTTTGCTCCAAGACATACTGTATTTTTTTTTTACTTCATTTAGCTATTTTAGTGCTTAGTTAGATATGTATGCTAATAAGTTTAAACATAACATTTGAAGTAGGACAATAACACAGTGTCCATCATTTCTCCCACTGATCTAATTGAAAAGCTTTCAATCTTTTTTCACATCTATTCTTTTCTATGTTTCCATACAGACACTTCTAAATGTCGTTAACCTCATCTTATTCAAGCTTGAAATATTCACAGGATTTTCTCATCCATAAGTTACATATAAAATTTAGAATTAGTACATTATAGAGCAATACAATATAAGTGGATAATTATGCCTCTTTTATGCATGTTCGTTATTACACATGCACAGAGGAGGCCCCAGTGTGGCCCATTTCATAATAAAAACAAGGGAAAGCAGAATAACGATCAACTGTTCAGGGAAGACGGCTGTCTTCAGACACCTCTGGGCCAGGTGTGAGTCGTTACTGAGAACGGCATCTTTCGAAAGGGTCGTTTTCAAAATCCCATTAGCGCCGCAGATAGGTAAGCACTGCTTTCTATTTCCCCAACCCTTATGCTAATTCATACCCTAAACCTCCCCTTTCATAACCCTTACCCTTCCTTCCATGCAGCCTTACCCTAAAACTGCCCTACTAAAATACCTCCCTTCCCCTGCGCTAACCTGTCCAATCACGCGCACACAACCTCCTCTGGACTCTATATAGCAATGTTCCCTGCATGAAGGCAGGGGAATCAGTATGGCATATTTCTATTTTACTACTGTCAAACTACAACATGCATTCTATCAAGACTTCAACCTTAGGGCAAACTAATGATTTCATCACAATACAAATGGCAATTTAGGTAATAAGAAAATTTTCCTTGCAGAGGAGAAGAAATCAATCGATGAAAGAAAGAAGATACTACGGTAAATAGTAAGAATGAATTTAACCTAAATCCTTACACTATCCCTCTCCTAACCCTCCCTTCCCTGCAGCCTAACCGTAAGACTCCCCTTCCATTACCCTGACCCTACCCTTTCCTTACCCTAACCCTCCCTTCATAGCCTAACCCTAAAACTCCATTCCTCAGCCTAACTCCAAATTCCCCATAGAGTCATACTTCCCAACAGTTGGTGCAGCGGGTCTGTCGCAGTGTTTCTGAAGAATGAATATGTTTTCTGATCGGCATACTTACCCTTTTATTAAAAAGGACAACTGAGTTAATCATAAGTAAAGACGGGTGACATATCTTAGTTAACCAATATAGGTTTACATTGAATAAGGCTATTTACTCCCTAGACCCATGGTGATATTCGTGCTAATCTATTACTTTTCTGGTTAGGTGATCTCTCTTTCTTATAGTCATCAACTTGAGTCTATTATTTAATTACCCATAAGCATTGTTTAACACCCCTCTGATTACTACAGTATAACCAGTTAACGACAGCAAATTAACAGTCACTTACTATACTTATCTTCACTAAAACAATATTCCGCTCTAACTATCTCATATCAAAAGTTATAATTTAGAGTGACCCCTCTAACTTTGGAAATGTAGTTTTACCTCCTGGTGGAACCACTAGAGAGACATATTGATTTTTGGTGATGTGAATAAATTGTCTTATTAATAATTCCACTACTCTCTGGGCGAAGCTCCACTTCCAATTTGCTTGCTTGGGTGTCTTGTAATGGACAGATTCTTAGACAAGCATGCATCCTCGTCTCAGCCATCTCCCTCCCAGAGTGCTAGAATGGGATGAAACAAAACGTCTCAGACCAAATCTGTACCAGTACCCTCTCCCCCGTCGGAAGATATGATAGAATCGAGTGCTTCCCCTCCGGCTCCAGTAGTCACAGCTAGCTCTATAGAGACTACTGCGAGGGAAATTTCTAATATTCTTATGCCACATAGATAAGAAGTTTGATGACTTCCAAGCCCGTTTAGATGCAGCTCTTACTAAAATTGAAACAAACTCTACACATATGGCTGTCCTAGTGCAAAGAGCTAGTGATACGGAGGATACCGTAGCGTCATTACAAGCCCTCACCACCTGACAAACTAAAAAAAATTGCCGAACTATGCAGCAAGGTAGATGATCTGGAAAACAGAAACAGGCGTAGTAACCTATGTTTTATTGGAATCCCAGAATCTGTTAATGGATTCCTCTTGTTAGACTACATAACTAAGAAAATCCCATAAGCCCTGGGAATTTACGACCCTTTAAATGAGCTCCAGGTTGAAAGGGCGCATAGGATGGGAGTGGAGAGACAGGGTCCTCAAAATCACCCTCGATCAGCAATAGCCAAGTTTTTAGACTTTAGAGCTAAAGAAAAATTATTAAGAGCCTACCGCCAGAGCCAAAATCTGGTAATAGAGGGTTCAAACATTTTGGTCTTTCAGGATTATTCTGTTAAGGTTACCCAGAAGCGCAAAGCGTTTTCGGAGATTTGCCAGTGCGTAATAGGGTGCAACCAAAGCTTTGCCCTCTTATATCCAGACAAATAGAGAGTAGTGGATAACAGAACCGTGCATTTCTTCACAGAAGCGGTGCAAGAAAAGAATTTCTGCAAATGCAGAATCCTCCATAGTATGGCTAATGCTTTCTGCTCTCACTTCTCCTTCATTGCTAGTTCGATATTTGTTACTTGGAGGTACTACTGGTGCTTTCCAGAACACCCACTGGGAACCACCTTATTGTCTTTTTGTTATTCAAAAAGCTTGCAAAATGTACACAGTGTCATGATTTGGCAACCTTAACACCTAAAATGTTTGGTATGTTAATCACAATTAATTTGTTCTTGTCCTCTGTTTTTGTCTTTCCTCCCGACCTGAGAGGGGGCCGCTCGCTTTTGCCACAGCTGACATCATGCTTGGTAATCCATACTGAGTCTCGACTTCCTATGAATACTGAATTGTTTATTCTACATACGTGTTTTAGGACTTGACTGTTACCATATGCCTTATATGTATATGCTGTGATACTGTGTACGAGTAAAAAGCGCTTTAAAAAAAAAAAAAAAGGGGGACAGCTGATTAAAAAAAAAAAAAAGGGGACAGCTGAATATCACAAATGATAATGGATTACTTATTAGTTACCCTGATGAAAGTACAAACTAAAGTGTACTGAAACGTCGGTATTTTTTCAACAAAATATGGTGTTTGTGATCATTTTCTTACAAGTCTCTGAGTGCCCTCCGTCTGTGGATATATGTTTGCTGACTAAGCTGGGGTGAGCACCGCAGCACGTGCAACTATAGCAACGAGTGCCTTCCACTGTGGAGTATGTATGTATGTATGTATGTATGTATGTATGCATATATTATATATATATATGTTTAGTACATTTAGATCAATTGTTTCTTGTTTATTTAGATTCATAGGATTTAGTTAGGCCAGCGCCAATACACTATACTTTTTTATTATCAAGGTACATACCATTCCCTTTATTTATTTATTTTTATTATATTCTGTAGAAGGTGGTTGCTTTTCCCACACCCTCCCTGACAAATATTTAATATTAATAAATGTTAATATCCTGACAAAACTGAATGAAAAAAAACAAACTATAAATTGTGTAATGCACTTTGAATTTTATTCAGGTTTTGTCTCTGATAGCATATCAGTTGTGTTGGTATAATGAGGGAAAATAACATAACAGAAATAGTCACCAATATTGTAGTAGCCTTTCAAAATATTGGTGGATAATCTTATTTTTACCTCAAATAGTTATTACACAATTGATACAATAAAAGAGATAAAAAGCTGGATAAAATTACTTTGATGTGTTAAAACAAATCATAGTTATTTTATTCAGGCTTTGTTGTCTATTAAACTTTCAGGAAGGGTGCTGTGAGGTAATAGCTGGGCATTTTTATTAAATAGTTTAATTATTTTACTTTTGGCAGGTGCCTAGGTTACCAAACTGGTATCTGACCTTAGCGGTGGAGAGGAGAGGGTAGCAAACTCGTTGTTAGGACCCTATGAGGTTTTAACCGGCTTTATTTGGAAGAAACAAAAAAGGAGCAAAATTTGTAGAATCATGTTGAAACCGTGCAGAGAAGGCGTTAGGAGGTGATGTGTTTTAAAATAAATGTTAAAATTAGTTTGGAATAAGGAAACATTAGCCAGTTCATGCAATAAAAGTAAAGTTATCACACTGCAACATGGTTTTTTCAGGTTCAGATGTGCACCTTTTTGTGCAGTTAATCTGAATCAGCCTATTAGTATTATTATCAATCAATTATTCCCTATATTATTAGTATCATATTATAAGTTACTTGGCTATTGTTCCCCAAACAGAGAAAAATCACTACTGTGCTGGTCTTTATTGATTTCAATACTTTTATTTACTTCCTTTTTTTTGCGTTAGAGTGATCAGGCTCATGCGTGTAGAGGCACAATTATTATTATATTATTGTATTTATAAGGCACCACAAGGTGTCCGCAGCGCCATACAAAATAAAGCAAAATACAGTACAGACATACAGGGCAGGGATGGACAGCATAGTACATAATAAAATTCAATCTAAACATAAAAATATCACAAAAATGCAAAAAAAATGAAGCAAGCACAGAATGCAAGGTAAAATGCCAGGTGTTAAGCTTGGTAGATCAGGGAGGAGGGGATAGAGCGCAGTGAGAGGTTGAGAGGGAGCCACCAGGTGGGGATCAGGTAAAAGGGTAGCAGAGGGGACAAGACGGTACGAAGTAAGGGACAAGAGACTGGAGAAGGCATAGATCACATAAATGTATTAAATAAAGGATATATAATAATATAAGTTATCATTTATGCTGGAGTAATAAAAATTTTACAGACAAAAATTCCACATTCTCTTCTTCACTCAGTAGTACCAGAGGTGAGGAAACAGCAATGACCATGCAGTGTTGAGGAGTGAGAAAACTGGTGTTCTTTAGTGCCAAAAAATAAAATCAAATTTTAGCTCTTACTTTCCTTTTACATACTAAGAATGTCAGCTAAAATCGGATTGGGTGGTATGGGAAACATTTCCACTTTTCTAAACCCGCGGCTTAGTAAATCTGGCCTATAGTACTTCTAAAGCACTGAAGCTTGCTAAGAAGTTTTTTTGGAGGGTTGTAACAAAATAGGGAGGGTGAACCAGAGCAGTGAGGTAATAAAGGATTGTCTCCTAGGTAAGTTGGCTCTCAATTTTCAATTTATAAATATATATATATATATATATATGACCCAATATTGGGACTCTCATTGTTAGAGTTAGGACTACCATATACAGAAAGGCCTTGACGGTGGCTGGTGGCTTATCATATATTTGCGCAAATATGCATAACGGACATTTCTGTTTAATTTTACAGATTGAACGGTATAGTTTGTTACTGGTTTATGGCAGTGGCTGGGGCTATTTTTTCCTTTGTTTCTGGGGCTAGCAGATTACCCCCTACCTTTCATTCACCTGTTTGCAGTTACCTATAAATTGATTGAGCAACTTCCATTCTGTGTTTGCGCTATCGTAATTACCATGCACTCCCCTCGGTCGACACCCTACCTTAACTTCCAGAGCGTAACTCCTTTCGGCTGTAATGGCTGCATGTAATTACGCGCATAAGCACGACCATACTGTATGATTTAAATGCCTCCCCCCGCCTCCAAAGTGTCATTACGGGTGTCGTATGCCTGGCATGCCCCTTTGTTCGTAGTTACGTTTCTTGATACTAGGATGGTACGTACGTTCAGAGTTATATGCCGTAACATCTGCAGTGCACATGTGCAGTACCTGCAAAATAGCGTTTTTATGATTCCGGCTAGCGTAAATACGCTAGCAGACGTATCTCTGGATCTGGCCAAATGTTTCCATTTTTTTTTAAAGCAAAGCATTTACATTAAATAATTAATAATGCTGCTCGCACTTGGAAAACTAAGCCAGAGTCTACACCTTTTTATTGGTGTAATGAGTTTTCACATTATGCTGCAGAGGAGTGAGCTCAAAAAGCAAAGAGGATCTAATTTCTAGAAATATGAAATTTTACAGCAGATAAGAAAATCATGGGCCATCATTTATTACTTATAAAGCAGAAATAATCCCACATATAAGAGATATTGCAAAATGTGGCCAATCAACAGCCCTATTTCTGTAATAAACCCTGTTTTTTCCAACCCTGTTCAGTATGAAGCATCTAATTGGTTAATGTCTATATACAATTCTCCAGTTCACAAAAGCAATAAAGATGGACAACAAACAAGTATTCTTAAATAACAGAATACAAAACATGCAGATACATTTTACTAGAATACATAAATATTAATGTTATATTAAAACGCAGCCTAAATAAACCTTCCTTACATAACACAGTATGTGTTTGACTTTTATGGAGACAGAATTTTTAACTGAATAATTTCCATTTTTGGTCAAATGTGGTAACTATGGGGCAGATCCTGAACTACGCATTTCCGCGAATTTACGTGTGGCGGAGACGTAAATTTGCAGATTTGTACGCACTGCGCATGCGCGCCGCAGAAAATACGCACATTCACGTAGCGTATTTTCAAACGTATGGGTAATTCACGTATTGCTAACGTAAATACTTACGTGTGGGCGTGCCAA
>WWET01001493.1:160742-171659 GCA_011038615.1 Limnodynastes dumerilii
AAGTAGGCGGGGGGTGGTATTTAAAGTGTACAGTATGGGCGTGCTAAGCTGCGTACGTTCGCGTAGTCTGTATGCCCGTTAGCGGACGTATTCTGTTACGTTAGGAAAAGTTAAGGTAGGGGTTGGGTCGCGTAATTTGAGAAAATACGTCCGTGCAAGGGGTGTGCCGTGGGGAGTGTATTGACCTTACGTGTCCGAAAATACGCACTGCTAAAATACGTACGCACACACGTAGTTCAGGATCTACCCCTATATGTTTAAAACACAAAAGCAAAGATAATTGTCAATGAATTATGAAATGAAATACAAATAGAGACTGAGTGTATACAAGTAGTATGCAAAAGCAAAAGTAATACCTGCCATAATCTATAAATATGTATGAATGTGGAGATGGCATTGCTGGCTGCTCCCTAAATAGCTTCCAGGATCCTTGTTCTAACTAGCAGGCATTCATGTGAAAAAAACAAAGCTTTATCATAATATACAAATAATCTTTGCCTAGTAACGCTTCCATAAAAAGGTTACTGATACATAATGGGCAGCATATTTGTTTAACAAGCTCTGCTTTGAATGTAGATTACATACTATCAATAGAAACTGCAACAACAAACCATTTTTTACGTTTTCAGGTGAATACAGTTTCCCGGCTAAAACAGTAAGTATGTATATATAAAACCTTAGCTATTAAAACAGATGTCTCAGGGTATTGTGATGGCTCTCACAAAGACAATGCTTTATTTGTGTGGAGTTTGTATGTTCTCTCGTGTCTGTTTGGGTTTCCTCCAGGTGCTCTGGTTTCCTCCCACACACCAACAACATGCTGGCATGTTAATTGGCTGCTGACGTATGTACATATGTACGTGTTAGGGACCTTAGTATGTAGCTCCAATGGGGCAGGGAGTGATGAATGTGAAATATTCTCTGTATAGCGCTACTTAATCTTATAGTGCTATAAAAAAAGCCTGACTTTGACTTTGAAAAAGGGCTGAAGTTCAGCCAGAAACGTGGCAGTCGGAGCCGGCCAGCAGATCGTGACGTCATTTCCAGGGACCCAACAGCGAGATTGGGTTTGAGCGCTGTACCCGGGTATTACATCTTATGGCATCCACCGCTCGGCTGTCGCCTTCCAGCTTTCCCTGATATGATGTCTAGATCCAATTGTTGAATGTAATTTTATGGATTTTGTCTAATTAAACGTTATTTGTTTTATTTACATGTCCTTCATTGGGAGTGAGAGAACGGATTAGATTCATCACCTACACAGCGGATCTATCTAATTTGAACTATATTAGGCCATTTTATTTGGATTTTATTGTTTGATTTTATTGATGCATTTAATTATATTTATATATTTATCGATGTTTACTGACACTCCCCTCTCTCTGTGGATGGTCCCAGCGCCTTAAAACGTACACCACATTTTTTGTTCACTGTATAAAAACCTGTTAATAAATAAATAAAATAAATGTATGTGCTAGGTAATTCAGAATGTAAATCAAATGGGAAATATTCTCTGTAAAGCAGTGCATAATCGGATGGCGCTATATAATAACCGGTTAATAAATAAAAATATATCATCATCATCAAGAGGTGAACAGCTTTTCCTGTGTACAACCATGATGGTCTCTTATCTACCAATGTGCCTTAAAAACAGCTATAACAAAATCATATTTCCTAAAAATAAAACTAATGCATAAATGTAACCACTTTTTAATTGGTTCAGAACCCTACCTTAAGTGCTCTACCCGGATCTACATCTGTCCAAGCGCAGATCCGTGAGGAAGTGCCTAGCCTTGCCCAATCACCCTCACCTGCATGCCTATCCCTGCCCTCCTTGAGGGGGATTAGGCATACAGATATAAGGGAATGCCCCATCAGACAGATCCCATAGCATAAGGAACTACTCTCTAAACGCTAGAAACTCCATTGCGCATCATCTGGCATGCGCATTGCCAAAGAAACACTCGACTTCCACAATCAACTTGTGGAAGTCAGACAGAGATCTGGATCTGGCCCAATGCTGTAATCTGGAAAAATACATTACAAGATACAGAGAAAGGACATAAAAAATAAAAATGAATAAATCATGGGAAAGGAAAGGGGTATCAGGAAATTGTGATGTGCCTAGATTCAGTAGTGCTAAAGAGAAACTTCCACTCTTAATTAAACAAAGGTAAGGCGTATCCCTATGAAACCTAGAAATTAGTCATTTTATTCTTAATTGACTCACTCGGAGACCTGAAACGTGGCACGTTCCAATTTACTTTTTTTTTTATGGTGAAATGCATAAAATATTGTATCTTCTGCAGTTTAGCAGGTGTTAAGAATGTTGGGTTTTAGGGGTCGCATTGGTGATACAGTGCATGGATTGCATGTGAGAAGTTAAAATGTAAGACTTTGATCTATACAATGGGCCCTCAAATCTTTTATATTTAACAGTTTTGGAGTTTAATGGGACATACGGTTTCCAACGCTATCAAGGATCAAGGGTACTAGAGATTACAGTAAGTAACGTAAATGGATTTCATTCATCAAAAGCACATGTTTTGTTTTGAATTACATATTTAATTGTATACGTGCATTTATAGTGACATGGCACCAGGATGTATGGATAAAAAAAACAGCCTTAAAAAACATTTAGTAAGTAGAAATAATAAAATTATACCTATTTATCTTCCCTAGCAGATAAGAAAGACTGTTCTAATGAGAATCTGACAGAATAAGGGATAACCGGCTTCACCTGGAAGATATTAACTTTTAATAATTCTGTCCAGTATTACAAACAATAACAATTAACATAAATAGTAAGTTAAAGTATCAAGTCAAAAGCTGTGGAAGAGAGGAGCATATATTGATATACTGTTACAGTAATGAGTGCCACCCCACGTTATCTTCCTTTTAACACTTAAGGCTTTTACGATATTCTTCTAGCACAGAGGGAGAAAATAAATAAGTAAAAAAACTAAAATACAAAACACTTATTGCTGAAACATCTGAGCACTTTTCCCTTGTGATCTTTTGTCCTTGCAACAGAAAGCCTGGACACAATAATGTGTAATTTTACTTGATTTGCAGTATTAGCTGAACTAAAGCCCGAGTGAATAAAAAGCCTGATACCTTCAAGGTCAGAACAGACCTTGTGATAGAACAGGTTTAACATTTGTTTTAATCCATTATCACTTCTTTAATGTTCTGGGCTAAATAATATTTTTTATAATCCGGAAGCCAGGTTAAAAACTTTTAATTGCTTGTCGAAAATGTACCTTTTTGACAAGATTATATATTATTATTTAATATTGTTTATATGAGGCACCACGCTGTATCCACAGCGCTGTACAAAGGAAATAGGAAAGCCAGAAGTTACATATACAACACAACAGACAGGGTTCAAATTCATATAAATAAGGAACACAAATACAATGCAAAAATAAAATAAATACAGTATTCATTCAAGTTGTTTTTTTTTTTACATAGTACCAGCAGATTACGTAGTGCTTTACAATTTTTAACATTTAGTATAAACAAGACTGGGTAGTAACAGACAGACTGGGTGGGTAAGAGGGATCTGCTCACAAGCTTACACTCTAAAAGGACAGTGGGTTTGATACATAAGGGCAAGTGTTAAACATCACACAATGGACCAGCTAGATTATATGGTAAAAATATTGTGCTCTGCAAGATCCAGTCACACAGCAGTGTTGGTAACAGAGATGAGGGAATTTTAAAATAGAAAGAGAGTGCGCGGGTTTATGTTAATAATATAATAGAAAGGCTAAGAGGAAACAAAATTGGTTTTTAATATGGTAAATAAAGCTTAAGGAGGTTGAAGAATTTGATAAGCTTGTCTGAAGAGGTGAGCTTTAAGAGAGCACTTGAAAGATTGGAAAGTAGAGGATAGTCTTAATAAGCAAGGAAGGTTATTCCAGAGAGTGGATGCAGTCTCGGATAAGTCATATAACTGGGAATCTGAGCATTTACAAAGTGCAGAAGAGAGTTATAGATCATGTGATGATCTGACAGAGTGAGCTGGGATATATCTTGAGACAAGGGAGGATATGTATGCAGGTGCAGTGTTTATAGCTTTATAGGTTAGTAAGTGGATTTTGTATTTGATTCTGTAGTAAACAGGCAACCAATGTATACACTAACAGAGTATTTCAGAGTAGTTCACAATAAAGTGAAGCAAGCACAGAACACAAGGCAAATGTGAGGTGTCAAGCTTGGAAGATCAGGTAGCAGAGGATAGAGCGAACACTAGGATGGAGAGCTAACACACTATATAGGAGGGAAGAACTTACAGAAGACATAAGGAGAGGGAAGGAAGTGGACTGCTGGTGTGAGCGGAGGAGCATACGCCTCCTTTTCCACTCACAGCCGATCCCGGGGCGGGTAGACGCGTGGCTATGACAACATCATTGTGGCAACCAGGGGGGAGGTCCCAATGAAGACTGTATGGTGTAAACAAAGTGCAAATAATAAAAGACACACTGCAAAACTGGTCAATTTATAGAAAACAAGACAAATTAAATTCTTCATTAAGGCCTTTGGGTGCTGGCGCGGATGAATGATGTGGACGTGATGCGAATCCTGCGCCTCGTGGTGTGCATGCAGTTGTGGAGTCAGATCCCGATGTGATCTCAGCTGATTTCTGTGGGTAATTAAGGATGGTATTTAATGATGTGACACTTGCTTTCCAGTACATGCGGCACTTTGACCACCTGACGACGGCACAAGAACGCTGAAACAGCTGTCGGGCTGTCATGGACAGATCACTTTCTTGATGGGTGATATACCACTGTCTCCACCTTCTATGGACAATTTTACTGGATACTTATTCATTTTTTGACTATGTGCTTTAATTATACATTCCAGCATTGCTTCAATAACCATAGAAATCAAGCTGCTATTACTGTTTATTCATGTTCACAATACCCACTTGATTTTTGGATCCATTTATTTGCACTTATGCACTTTTGTGATCTCATGCCTTGTGTATTGACTTAACATATTACGAATATAAAGACGTTTTTGATACATTGTTCAATTTGTGTTTGGTGTTCTGACTTCTGGTATTTTATCCTTTATTTATATATGATGTGACATTTGAATCTAGCACCCTCTATTACAATGAGCCAAGTTGGTGTGTGCTTCCTTTGTCCCATTTGGAATTAGTTTGCAGTTATATTATCTTTTATAGTAGCACCATGTTTTTGTTATTGATTTGACATTCTAGTTGACTTTGCGAATTGGTCTTTGGTGAAAGTATATTTTGCTTCATTGATATGCTCATGGAAGGCAATAATGAACAGTTTCTTTTGACTGGTACTAAAAGTATTTCACAGGATGAGATCACTAAAATTCTTTTTAATAACACACAAAGTTTGGTCTTTGATAAGGATAATCCAGGAGAAATATTTAAAGATCGAATAAAAAAAAAAAAAAAACTACAATAAAGATTAAAAAAAAAAAAAAAAAAAAAAAAAGGGAAGGACAGTAAAGTTACGTCTACATGGATTTACGCCGTCTCAGTACCATAAGGAACAGTTTATTCTACGTGGCATCTGCATTAAAAACCTGCCCACTGTGGGCAGAGGGGATCAAAATTTTTGTCAGCAATGGTGTTGTATTCTTGACTAGTGTTCAATGGATCTCATGATTCTGGTGGTTGAAAAGGTCAACAAGGACATTATAGATCTTGATAAACAAATCAAAATTACAGACACTTGTGTCAGATAAAACTGTTTATTGGCAAACCAAATTAGAAACCTCTATTCAACAATTTGAGGAGGATCAATTAGCGTTTAAAAAACGCAAGTATAAGAAAGTTAGAGATGACTATAGAGAAAATAGGGTATATCTCTGGACATAAAATGGTTATGTATATTGCCCCCAATTCAATTTTCGGAAACCGCAAAGTGATAATGCTGATTATTCGTATACAGATTTGGAATCAGGCAATTCACATAGTGACTCAGAGGGATCCTCAAAAAAAACTTCCACAAGCCTTTTTTTTACACACAGATATAACGACAAGAAGAAGGGTTTCAAGAAACCCTGTAGAAGGGGCGGAGGCTGTATAAGTTAAGGACACAAAGGGAAATCAACAAACAGAAAGAGACTGTAGTCTTTAATCTCTCTACTTAACCTACAGAAATGGAAATGTGTATTTTGAACAGAGGTTTGTCTTTTGTGGAGTCACATCAACCTAATGCTTTCAATTTGGAGGTTGAATTGTATACAATTTTATTTACACTTTTTCATTATATTTTTTTTTTATTCTGATTAAACTCTTTGATTTATATCATCAGTTTATTTTATTTTATTTTCTCATTATCATCAATATTAGCACTACTATTTCTAATTTTATTTGTATTTTTACTTATTTTTATTTCATATTTACATTTATATTAATTATCAATTTTTATTTTTTCCTTTCTATTTTTTTATTTTTATTTTTACTTTTATTCTCATTTTTATCTTTTATTTTTCTTTTTATCTGTATTCATGTTTTCACTCCTGATATTAAACATTTACTATTTTATTTAATTTCACATCACTATTTCCGTTATTTACTTCTAATCATTATCAATTGCTATTTTTCGGGTTTAATATAATAACTTTCATTGGTCTATATATTTCTAATTTGAATATATATGTATACACTAAAGCTACTGTGTTTTACACAATTCTGTAAATTACTATGATTATTTTTTCATTATTAGTTATAATCATAATCCCAGATTATGTATAACAACATACTAAGTACAAGAGAATCAAAGCTCTTGTTTGTATTCTTATTTTTTTTTTCTGTTATCTATATATACACACCTTAACCTCTACTCTATTGCAACAATTATTAATGTCATACTATTGGCTATATGCCCTAATCCAGATTCAGAATATCAGTATTATATAGAGTAAATAAATGTAGTGATTTAAATAATATATTACATAATATGAAGATGATGGCTTCTATTTATCCACTATTTATTATCTTATATCCCTTACTGATTTTTCTATTGATTTCATAATGGTTGGCAACCAAGTGGACACAATATTGTTCATTATTAAGTATTCCATGTAGCAATTTTAAGAGGTACTTTGTAAATTTTTTCAGCTCTAAACCTGCAAGTAGTTTGATACAATGTGACTTTTACCCAATTAATGGCATCTGTGAACAGCATATTTAAAGGAGTCTGAAATACAGATTACTTACAAACACTTTAAGAAAGTCCCGGGGGGCGGGACAAAACGCGCCAGGGTGACCTATATATACAGCTTGAATCACTGCAGGATAACTGCGCCCAGCACCATCATTACAGGCTACGGCTACTTCAACTGTACGGACCACAAAGTGGTGAAGTGTTCCCAATTGTTACTACCATTCATTATCCACGCATCCAACATGTTCTTTCGATCACAGGTGTGCCGTTGGAGCACTCGGACCGTGACCACAATCCCAGGAGGGCAGTATCTAATTGCGGACCTTCTACCTCTGATAAATTGCCCGGGAGTCACGGTAACCTTTTACTTTGCACAGCTCACACTGTCCTTCTAAGATTGATATATGTGGAGAACTGTCTAGATGCGGACTCAACTCTGCTAATTTTCTCCTATTCAAAACTCTATTCTGTTAATAGAAGACCACTCATCTCTCTTTGGATTTTTTTCATTTGGGGAACAGTATATTAACCACTTCCATATCGTACAAAAGTGGTCTATTTTCTTGCAAAAATTTGAAGTGCAATCATCCAGTTAACAACACTTTGCAGTTTACAAGATAGCCATATATATCTGCCGTTTCTAAGTGCTAGCAATTTGGTATATGCACCTGCAGTGATAATATCTTTCATTTTATCTTTGATTTTATTTTTGTGTGCTGCTTTTTTTAATACTGTTTTATATGTTTCTATATTAAATATTCATTATGTCTACTTGGTTGCCATGTGATTGAATATAGTGAATCCAATTTTTTTTAGAAACATGTACTTTTTTCTGTTTCTTTACGACATAATCAAGAAATAATTATATGCCCCGCTGACAAAAGGTGGGGCTGTTGTAATTTTGGATAAAACATCATATGTAGAGGAGGTGGAATGTCAACTGTCTAATGACACGTTATAAAATTCTCTCTTTTGATCCCTCAGCTATTTACAAACAAGAGATAGATTCCTATCTGGCATCAGCGGTCACTCAAGGAAAAATTACAGAAGAAACCTTGCGCTTTCTAAGACAGGACTATCCAGTAACCCCTTTAATATATAGTCTTCAAAAGATCCACAAAACATTACAGAATCCCCCTGGGAGGCCAATAATTTCCTCCCGGGGGTTCATTAAGCCAATTCACAATTCGTTGACTTTTATTTACAGAGTTTTGTTCAAAAAACCACCGAGTTATATCAAGCATACCTCTCATTTTTTTATGAAACTTAATGAAGTGCAATTTTGGCAGATAGTTGTCTGTTGGTCACGTTGAACGTTACAAATTTGTATACCAATATACCCCAAGAGAGAGGAATTGAGACAATACAATCAGTTTTGAATGATGGTGAATTTGATGGTCGTGGAATTATTTTCTTTTTCAACATAGGTTCTTTTTACAAACACAAGGTACGGCGATGGGGTCCAATATGGCCCCATGTTATGCGAACCTGTACATGTATTGCTTTGAAACCAAACATATATTGAAATCATCCACAGTTCTCAAAATGGATTGCTTTCTATACGAGATTTATAGACTTTTTGTTTCTTTTATGGACTGGACCTTCTTTTGAATTAGATGCCTTTGTGACCATGCTTAACTAGCTAGACTCTACCATTAAGTTTACTGTGACTTCAGACTTAAATAAAATCAGTTTCCCTGATGTGCTTGTAACTCAAAGTAGCACGGACAAGAATACATTATTGCAGGCTGATAGCTTCCATCCGCAGCCTCTAAAATCCGCCTCTTTTCGCAAATGTTGCGAATAGTAAGAATTACATCCCATAAGCACCATTTAGCATCAGTATTAAGAGATATGGACAATAGATTTTTAGCACGTGGATATAAAACCAAAAAAATTAATAAAGCCATTAAACGCTGTTCAAGTCTTAAAGGGAAGACCATTTTAATCCTCGTGATAATTCTAAACAACAACGCATGATTTTCAGTACGGTATACTCTACCTTGTCAAGAGAATTAAAATTCGCTATTAACAAACACTGACATATTATTGCCTCAGATGCTAAAATTGGAGATTTACTGCAGCAACCTCCTATGATGTGTTATCCGTTTTCACCAATTGGTCTTTCAGGTTTTGACTACGCTTATATTAAAACTACTGTATCTAAGACCTGGCTTGCCCCTAAAAATGGGGTTCATAGGTGTAATGGTTGCGTGAACTGCCAATTCCTGATACAAGGTGAGCAGTTCACACACCCTAATAAAGATCTTCTCTTCAAAATTCGTCAGAGACTGATATGCGAGAGTAAATTTGTTGTTTACCTAACACAATGCCCCTGTTAAAAATTTAAATTGGCCAAACAATGCGCATGCTTAAGGAAAGGATCGCTCTCCATCAATCCTCCATTAAGCATGCGTTCACTTGTTTGGATGGAAAACACCTCCAGTAGCCAAGCATTTTGTTGAGATGAACCATAATTTGAGAGATTTGTAGTGTGTTCCACTAGTGCAGATCCCCCCCTTAGAAGAGGAGGCGATAGGAATCTACTTCTCCTACAGTAAGAGGCAAGACTTATTTATCTATTTGATTCATTGGCACTCAAAGGCCTTAATGAAGAATTTAATTTGTCTTTTCTATAAATTGGCCAGTTTTGCAGTGTCTTATTATTTGCATTTTGTTTACAGCATACGATCTTCATTGGGACCTCCCCTTGGTTGCCACAACGATAGCTGCTGTGACGCGTTGTCATAGCCATGCGTCTACCCGCCCCTAGTAATGACTCCATTGTGGAGTCAGATCCCGATGTGACATATGGAATGCGGCCGGAGCTCTGAATACAGCCCAAAATACCCTAATTTCTTTGGAATCTCTTCCATGGGTAACATACTTGGTGCTAAAACGGACTTCAAATTTTTTGCCCTCCTGAAATAGATGTTTGGTCGCTCAGGAAGATGGGGGCCTAGAATTGGATCTAGACTTAACAGATTCCAGTGCTTAGTGATGACACTCTTAACACTACCTCCCTTGGGAGTAGTTGGTGACAAAAGGGCAAACTATTTTGTCTTCCTCATTTTTTACTTGAGTGTCTGAAACTTCTGGACTTAATCTTTCGGATTTCACTCTTGGCTTAGTTTTGTTTTTATACACCAGGAGTGTCTCTCGATCAGTAGACCTTGCCCTTTGATAGCTCGATTCTACTAGTTCTACCGGGTATTGTCTCTAAAAACCTGCGTATGTACTCAGCTGCTAGTTCATCGAATTTCTTCAGTTCAGAACAATTGCGACGCAATCTAATTAACTGAGAGAAGGGGATATTAGATTTCCATCTCGGGAGGTGACAGCTTGTGAATTCCAACTAACTATTGGCATCAACCTCCTTGATAAAAGTAAATGTTATAATATCCCCTTCCGATCTTAATGGGGCCTCTAAATAGAGGTCGAGAAATTCGATGTTAACTCCACCAAATTTAGAGGTGACGGTAAGGCCGAATGAACCACAATTCAGCCCTTCCACAAAGGTATTGAAGGACTCCTGGCTCCCATCCCACACCAACAAAATGTCATCAATATAACGACAGTAAAATTTTATTGGATGATCGGTTCCAGTCCAGGGGATATAGATTGATTCTCGATCCCAGCTGCATATATATATATGTCAATGTTAAGTTTAGAGTTAGCACTGTTCAGCAGAGAAGCCTTGTAAGTGGCAAACAGCTTATCACGTATCTGCAGATATTTGTAACTAATTCTCTGA
>WWET01001493.1:185927-196004 GCA_011038615.1 Limnodynastes dumerilii
ATATATAGAGTGCGACATATATTCTCTATATATATATATATATATATATATATATATATATATATATATATACTCTTAGAGGTTATGACGCTTTAATAATGAAGTTTCTAATTACATAATCCATTTCCTATATTCATTACTTAAATAGCTGCCAGTGGGTACCACTTGCTCTTGCAACGTGCATAGAGAGCTTGTGTTCCATACCTAAATCCAATGGGGTGGATATGAAGCTCCAAACTGCATTGCACAGACCAGTACCACAGCCAGATTATCAGATAGGCAGATATGGGCCCTGCACCATTTAGGGCTCTGTGATAACGGATCAAAGTAATATTTATTTGATCTTAAAAGAAAATAGCTATCAAGATTTATTCATTTGTTTCCAATTTATAGAAAATATAATCAACTCAAATAAACAAAACATTTCCAATAAAGACTTATAGAGAAAATACTGTATTAATGTAATGTCCCCATTAACAACTTAAAGTATGTAAACCATGGACATCAGAGTCACATTACAGTTTGTTTCAAACGTTTATCGTCTGTCAGCTGTCAGTTTGCAAATGTCAGTGAAAGTGCAACTTAGGTAGTGTAATGTACAGTAGTGATGGTCATCTCCATCTAGTGGCCAATGTGCACACTACTTTGTTCAATGTTATCCCATTTTGCACAGGCGAAGGGGGGCCTTGAGATTTCGACTGCCTTGGGGTCTCCATAACTGGCCAATACAGATGATTAGGGTGCCAAAAAGACTGCATATGCATAATGACAACAAGGACAGCATTTTATTTAGGCAGAGTGAGTGAGGTAGTTCATGAACAAGGAAGCAGCCCAAAGGTCATCAGCCCATTATTTGTTATCAAACACTCCTACATCCACCTGCCATTGAGTCATAAGAGAGTCAAGACAGTTGGCTTAAACAAATGAACATAGGTTTTGATTGTATAAATTGTCCCTCTAGCACCCAGATCTGATTCCAGCAATCTAATTTAAGAGATTAAACTTGTCTTGGAGAGCATGACGCAATGAGCTGTAACGTCTCACAGATGAGCAGAGGGGATGACTCTTTCATCTCCTGTATGTATGTCCCAGTCACTAGAGACTTTAATGACTGAGATTTGGATAGATAAAAGGAAAAGTGACAGGCAGAGGAAGTGCAGTAGCGGGGGAGAAACCATCTGCTAGAGAGAGAAGACTCTAAGGCAGGGGTTGTCGACCCAGTGGTGGATTTAGAGGCGGAGAAGTGCCAATCTGGCACTTTGCTTCCTCCCTCAGGATGAGCGGTCTGGGTACACTTGCATTTTGTGCCCAACCTATCTCCGATTCATGGTTCTACAGCTCCTGGGTGTCATGGACGGGCTGCCGTTACAATTCACTGGATTTTCACCCCTTCCCTGCACTAGCATGGCTGCCCAAAAGATGGGGGTTGGAGGGAGAGTACTACTGTCCCATGCCCGGACCTGATGGGACCGGTCATCATTAGCGGGTCAATCACAGGGAAGAATTTCCCTGCGCATCAGCCAGCTGTTAACCAGGTCCACAGGGAACTGCCCCATGTGATGTCACTGATGACGTCACATATGGTAAGGGGCACCATGCATGTGTCCTGGGGCCCACAACATCTGATGACAGCCCTGTGTGAGTGTGTATGTGTAAGAGGGAAGTGTAGTGAGTATGGGAGCATGGTGGTTGGGTAAAAATAAAAGGGGAGTGGTTTACATTCATCATTAATTTCCCCTCCCCCTTAAAATAACATTCTAGATCCGTCCCCTTTTCTCCCCCTGTATCTATCTTATACACCTCCCTTTTCTCCCCCTGTATCTATCCTACATTACCCCATTCTCTTCCCCTGTATTTATCCTATATAAAAGCTTTTCTCCCCTTGTATCTATCCTATATACCCCCTTTTCTCCCCGTACCTGTCCTATACAACGCCCCTTTTCCCCCACTGTATCTATCATATATACCCCCCTTTTCTCCCCCAATATTTATCCTATATACCCCTATTTCCACCTGTATCTATTCTATATACCCTATTTTCTCCCCCTGTATCTATCCTATACACCCTCTTTTCTCCCCTTACAACTATCTTATATAATCCTCTTTTCTCCCCCTGTATCTATCCTATACAAAGCCATAGCAAGAAATTTTAGCGCCAGGGGCAGAAAGAGAAAATGGCACCCTCAACCCTTAATTAGTAACCAATTTAACCTTAACTTATCGCTGCCCCACTTTGACTTTGTGCCCTGGACAACCACCATATTTGCCCACTCCTAATTACGGCCCTTATCCTATATACCCTCTTTTCTCCCCCTGTATCTATCCTATACAATCCCATTTTCCCCCTGTATCTATCCACCCCCACTTTCTTTTCAACTTTCAAATTTCACAACTTTTCTTAATTAATGAGCTTTAAATGTTTTCTTACCTTTGCTTTTTTCTCCTCTCTTCTTCTCTCTTTGCCCTAAGCAGCGCACTCTGCTTTCTGAATGACGCTGAGTTGACTTGTCACATCAGTGTCATGCTGCTGCCATAGCAACACATACATAGTGCCTGGACGCAGTGGTTCAGGCACTGTGTATGTGACAAATAGTGCTTGTGGCTCTTTCTATATGAAAACTTTATTACCCAGACGTTGTTTAGAATTTGTGTAACCTCCATGCAGACTATACACTGTCTGCTGTTATAAAGTGATCAGCATTGCCCTCCCCCAGCACAAATTACATCATCAGCCACTACCTGTCAGGGACACCACACCCCCACCACCCACCATGAAAGCTTGAATTACCCACTAGTGGATGGTAGGGACGATGTTGACTGCCATGGCTCTAAGGGATAGATTTACTCAACTGCGGAAAAAGAAAGTGGAAAATGTTGCCCATAGCAACCAATAAGATTCTAGCTGACATTCTGACTAGGATGTAATAGGAAAATGAGAGCAGAGGCGGAACTGCAGAGTTATAGGCCCAGGTGCAAAAAAATATGCTTTGGCCCTGATGATATTGTAAGTAACCTGGTGGGGAGCTTCAGCGGTGCAGTTATGATGGCTGTGGGCCCTTGTATCAGCATGGCATTGCACCTGTTACACCAATGGAAGCTCCACCCCTGAGTGAGAGCTAGAATCTGATTGGTGCAACAAGTGCAATGGCACCAATGGAAGCTCCACCCCTGAGTGAGAGCTAGAATCTGATTGGTTGCTGTGGGCAACATCTCCATTTTTGCTTTTCCCCATGGGAGCAATAGCTGTAGGAGATCACTTAGATGCAGTAATTATCATGAATTTGTAACACCAACTTTACATAGATGTGCTGGAGGCCTATAATTACAGTGAAAAGCTACAACAACAATAAACAACAAATTTGCAACTGTACAAACCTTGGGCTGGATCCAGACTTAAGTAAGTGCTTGAAATTTGTTACTTCTGGGCTAAACCATGTTGATTGCAGGGGAGTCATATTTCATCTGTTGCAAACTGTATTAGAGTTGAGATCTGTGTGCAGTAAGCAATTCAAAGATATATCCCTGCATGCAAATAATACAATTTACTTGACTCCCTCTGCAATCAACATGGTTTTGTCCATGTGTAACTAATTTCAAGCACATACTTTAGTCTGGATCCAGCACCATAAGTGGTGCAAATTGTACATTTTTTTTAATCCAGTAAAATTACTAAGGTTTTGTTATAAATAAATAAATAAATAAATACTGATATTTTTTACACAGAAATCACCATTTGACATTGCTTCTCTTCATATTTAAAAATCTATGCTCCTCTGTAGTTTACCATAGTTTTGTCCAAGTGTAGATTTCCTACTAATTCTGAATCAGCCAGATTGCTGTGTTATCTGTGCTGAGTGCTAATACGAATATAGCATGCCATACGTGAGCTGGGCAAGACAGAAATGCGTCTCCACCTCCACCTCCTGCTGCCTTTTCTTTGGCTGGGACCTGCCGGCCCCACTTCTGTCAGTTGCTCAGTCACACTGATGTAGCTATAGCTTTTTCATGGGGGGGGGAAGGTTTGGGTGGCAAAAAATAGGAAGATAGGTAAGTATAATAATAACATGCGAAATTCTAGTGTAAATTTCATTTCATTTTCGATGGGAGGGGTTTGAACCCCCAAACCCCCCCCCCCCTTAGTTACGCCAGTGCTCAGTCAGCTATAAAATGCTCACAGCAGTATAATAAATATAATTGTATAATTGTCCTTTTCTGACATCTGTCTGTCACACACAATGTATTGTCGCCAGTGTATAATGGTGGACACAATTTTTTTTAGTAAGACACTAAGAAGAGTTCTGAATGTAGGCCCCGAATGTGCACAAGGGCTCACAGTCATTGGCGTGTCTATAATGAGTGCTGGGGTGTGCAGTGCAAATCTATGTATATAGATATACATAGAGGTGCCACTGGGGGTTGCAGAGGGGTCCTTGTACAATTCTGAACAAGGGCCCCCTCATTTCTTAAAACATCTCTGCTCACATTACCTACATGTTTCTAGGATTGGCAGAAGCCTAAGCTTATGTGTGACTGCATTATTCCCCTGCTGCTGTATAGTCTCAACAAAGTGTATGAGCAGTCATTTCAGCTGATACCCAGAAAAGAGCTTCCAGATGCCTGAGAAGGAGCCTGTAGTGGCTGCGACAACCTCCTACAGCATAGTGGGAGGAGCCAGACAGTTAGTGGCCTATACCCATGGCATTGTTATAAGTTGCATCCCATGGCATGGTATGATATAACAATATATATACATTGTAACTTGTCCAGATAAGAGACCCAAATGGTGCATGCAGTGTTCCCATCAAACTTGAACCAACCTTAATTTTAAAACGGTTCCTACTATTTTTAAGGAGTAATGTTAAACTAACCTCAGCCTAGTCAGTCTGTTAGGCGATTACTCTGACCAAGGTACCCGTCTCTCTGTGGCACCTGGTCATTGCCCAGTGACCGGGGATGGGAGGGGGGGGTGACGTTATCGATGTGCCAGGATGCTTTCTGGTGGCTATGGTCTCTCATAGGGGCTCGGCCTGCCAGTACCTCTTGACACTTATAACTGCACATAGTGCATTCCACCTTGCTACACATAGTGTAGATTCCTTGTTGCCGAACATAGTGCATTCCACCTTGCTACAGTGTAGATTCCTTGTTGCTGCACATAGTGCAGACCACCTCACTACACATAGTGTAGATTCCCTGTTACTGCACATAGTGCATTCCACCTTGCTACACATTGTGTAGATTCTAATTACTACACATAGTGCATACCTCCTTGCAACACAGTGTTGTCTCCTGTTGCTGCACACAGTGCTTTCTTACCTTCTCTATCAGTGTTACTCTCTGTGGTCCTGGTGCAGTCCTTCATTGATTCTATCCTTAGCCCTTATCTTGTACCTGTTGCCTCCTGTCTTTCTGGATTTGTGGTGTAAGTTCCATTTACCTCACTTACCTTATCTTCACCTTACATTTCTGTCATCTGAGGATCGTGCCCTCCTACTGAGGCACAGCCAAGTCCAACCCCACCATCAGGGGCTCTGGCGAATACCACCCGGTAGACTCTGCACCCTGGAGGTTCAGTGCGTAACTGAGAATTTTTTGCACATCTAGCTGCAGTGTAGTCTGTGATAATATGCAGTGTAGTCTGTGATAATGTGTTGACATGCTGGTTTTCTTTGTTTCTTCCTTCCAACTTATTCCAATAGGAAATATCAAAGAATGACAGAAGCGTTCCTCTTAACTGTAGGGTTATAGCATAGCTATTAATCATTTTGGACCAGATCTGAAGCTCCTACCGCAGCAGTACCGGAGGTCTGATGCCAGACTGGCCACGCCTTGTAAGGATTTCCGCCAGATGACCCTTATAATAAATATTCTGTACCGTCCCCACGTAAATTGTGGACGGTGCACTAGGCTGGATAGTATATAAGCTCACTCTCACTATGGACCGGATCCAGATTTAATATCGTCAGGTGATTTACTCACGCAAGGTGCATGCGCCCTCCAGATGTTACGCTAGGATTACTATAGTAATCCTAGCGTTTAAACAATCGTGCAAATGGGCTGTGTTTCCCTTCCGCCCGCTAAAGCGCTGATCCGCCCGTCGCATTTAAGGCAGGCTTATAGCAGCGTAAGCTGCCATAAAGCCCGCACGATAGAGGGGAGTGACAGGGGGTGTGCACTCCCCTCTGTCTCGCGTTATTTCAGACCCCCGCACGCACGGAAAGCACGCGGGGGTCTGGATCCGGTCCTATAATATTAGCATTCCTTCCACCCTCCCAGAGTGGAATCACTTCTCAGAAGTCTGGATTTGTCATTTATCGTTAAGTGGTAATGGTCTATTTTAAAAGTATCCACTTTTGTTATGTTTTTATACCCATAAACAAATATTCAGTTTTATTTTAAATATTACACTGTATAATCCAAGGTATTTTAATATACTTGTGGTTTCATCTCTCAATTGCTTTCCTGATTAATGTGAACCATTAGCAGGGAAGCAACGGTATCCACATCTGATGACTGTTTCAGCAGTGGGCCATAGATTACAGAGCAAATTAATCAAAAGCCTGAAAATATCGATCCCAACTAACCTGAACAGAGGAATTTGTGCTTAAAGGAGTATTATAATTAGGAAATAAGGATTGTGTTGGTAGTCTAGAATCTTCATTTAAAAAGATGGGAGTTTATCTACCTTTTTGAAACTATGATTCAGTTTTTATATTTTGTCTTTGTGCTTTTGTTTTCACAAAATGCTTTAGACAAATTCACAGAGTACAAATTTCCAAGAATTCATGAAGGTGAGTGTTTCAGAAAACACACTATCATGACAATGTGATAGAGATACCAAATATGTACACATTGGTTTATGAACCTATAATCATCTGTTCAAATCTTGTTAATACTATTTTGAAAAAGTTGGTGCTTCTAAACTGGGTGATATCAGGGCCATCTTATCCACTGGGCAGTTTGGGCTACTGCCCATGGCCCCAACGCATTAAGGGGTCCTTCAGCAAAGCCCAGTCCAACTCTAAAATATTTTCAGCAATGCAGCACATGTAGAATTACATTCAGAAAATGGCATTTTGTGAATGTAATTTTGTGTGGGCTGTAGCGGAGGCTGAAAATACCTTTTCTGGACCGGCAGGACCGCACAATGCTCTGTACCGCTGGGCTGCTCCTCCCCCTCTTGCACAACGGTCTGTATGGCATGCCTGTAAGCAGCCTGGCGCTGACGTGATCTTCATGTCGCGCTGCGGGCTAAACAAAGGAGGACAGTCACAGGTGAGAGCATGTTTTTTTGACTTGGCAGCAGAGTCAGAAAAAATGAAGGGGCAGATGGCAACCTGGACATTTTCAGAGGGGGGCATAAGGACATTATGGGCACAGGAGGAGGGGGCAGATGGCAACTTGGACAATTATAGAGGGGGCATAATAAAATTATGGGAACAGGAGGAGGGGCAAACTGGACAATTACAGAGGGGGCATAAAGACATTATGGGCACAGCAGGAGGGGGCAAATAGCAACCTGGACAATTAAAGAGGGGGCATAAAAACATTATGGGCACAGGAGGAGGGGGCAGATGGCAACCTGGACAATTACAGAGGGGGCATAAAGACATTGGGGTAGATCCAGAACTACGTTTGCCGTACGTTTATTCGCGGAGCGTATTTTAGTGCGCGTAAATTCGTTACACTCCCCTCGGCACACCCCTTGCCGTATTTTGTCACGATACGCTTTCCAAACCCTACCTTAACTTAACTTTTTCTAACCGCAGTCATATGCACACGTACGTATGGGCTAGAGGAATTTACGCAGCTAAGCACGCCCATACTGTACACTTTAAATACAACCCCCCGCCTACTTCACGTATTTCAGACGTATTTTGGACGCACGTAAAATTGGCACGCCCACACGTAAGTATTTAGACACATACGTGAATGGCCCATACGTTCACAATTACGCTACGCTATTGAGCGTATTTTCTATGGTGCGCATGCGCAGTACTTACAAAAACGCTAATTTACATCTCCGCCACGCGTAAATTCGCTCCGAAGCGTTGTCCTGGATCAGGCCCATTATGGGTTTTTAATAATATAATGTTCTAAAGTTTTGGTTACATTTTTATTTCTTTGAATGGTTGAGTAGAAAACAGAAAGTGCATTATTTTGCCCAGGGCCTACAATTCTGTTAAGACGGCCCTGGGTGATATCCATAAGTGGGCACAGTGGCAACAGAGATATGATGCAGGATCCAGCTCTCCTCTCACTCTTACAGTGTTATGCTCCGATGACCCTACTATAAGAGTGGACAATGCGAAAGTCTGGATAGTATGTAGGAAGCTTAGCATGCCTTCACTGTACTATCAGAAAACCTTCCCCCTCCAATATAGTGGAAGCGCTTCTGCTTACCGCATTGTCATTGAAAATGGTACCATGACTGCATTCTGGATCCACATCCATTCTGGGAACGTGGCGCTCAAATATGTGCTGCTTACAAATGGCTTATGTTTTCCAATCCTAGCATCTGGTCCATAGGGCCTGATCCAGACCTACGCTTGTGAGCGTAATGTATTAATGCCGGCGTACCTACGATGCACAGCAAAATGCCCTTGCTATTACTTAGTTTTGCTTTCATGTGCTCGGCAAACCCTACCCTAACTTTTCTGGTCGTAACCGCGGGCGTCCGTATGGTGATTGCATAGTTACAATGCTTAGCATGCCCATACTGTATGATTTAAATGCCTCACCCCGTCCTCGGCCGGCAGTTACGGATTTCGTAAGGCAGGCACGTCCCCTGCAGCGTTAATACATAGCTAATATGCCCACGGCTCATACGCTCAGAATTTCTCAGCGTAAATGCTGTCCCGCGCATGCGCAGTAAGTACAAAAAGCCGTTTTTACGCTTACGATCGGCGTAAAAACGCACACGAGTGTAGGTCTGGAATAGGCCCATAAGTTGGAATTGAGAGCAAGGGCTAAATGTCTCTCACAACACATGGAAGGAGAGCAGAGCACCCCTATCTGTCAGTTGATGTACTCCATAGGCTCCAACATGATTCCATTTGGCTACATTTTAAGGCATTAGTCCGAGGGGAAAGAAGGGAGAGAAAGGCAAAGAAAACAGAGCCAGAAGATTTCACCAGCTGAGTTTGTTTTATTTGAGTCTGAGTATGTAGAAAAGGGTAAATAAATAAATGAAATAAATTTCAGTTGTACCAGAAGTGATATCTTAAACAATCTGCACTAATCTGTGAGCAGTGGGTCATAGGCTGGGGGCAGTGGTACAGATTTTTCTTTCTTTAAATTAGGACCCCCAATTCTCCATGCTAAAATGGTTGTTTAGAATGGATGATTGACTTTATATTCTGGGCTTTATAAAGATTTGTAGTTAATGGCATTGCTATTAATGCTTCCACACAGCACTGGGGACCTGATTTTCTTTCTAAACAGGAAGCCCAATAATGCAAAACTGACATTTATACTGAATATATACAGGACATAGCACCAATGTCAAAGCATTTTATTTTTGTATTATTGTAAACAGTCCTTTTTCAGCATACATTTATTTTTCTTTTACCAATATATACTGTATGTGTATATGTATTTAAAAAAGGGATGTTCAGGTTTTTTAAGTCTAGTGTTGCATTTCAGATTGTGATAGTACATCATAACTTGATGTGGTTAATAAAATTAATCATGTGCTGATTCATGATATGTTTTTCTTTTTATAGTGATGACCCTTTTACCCTTGGTTCCATCTCTTATATTACATCCAGCCACAGAGCAGGAATATACATTTAATTCTGTGAATTCCTCCACCACATTGATCATATAACTGAAAGCCTAATTTAATTGCCTTAACGGCTCTGGAGGCATATGCACCTCATATTGGGTGTAACATTATTGCTCTGTGTGACATATTGCATAATATCACTATTATGAGTGCTGAGCCTTTCATCTGGAAGGTCTTGTTTGCAGGTTAGGAGGCAGAGGTCATTGACCTTGAGGCACACAAATCTCAGGACTATATTTCCTGAAGTATTATATTTTTTCACTGCAAATGCTTTTTTTTATTTTTTTATA
>WWET01001493.1:220409-277506 GCA_011038615.1 Limnodynastes dumerilii
CTATGAAACTGCAAGCATAACCCAGGAATTTAAGGATGAAGAAGTCTCTGTATTCCATCAATACCTTACGCTTCTTGGTGGGGAAGGAAGTAATTGTTATTTCTATCATTTTGGGAGAATGTAAAAAAGACTGACTCTCACTGGTCAAACTAGGCAGAGAAATGTAATCAAGATTTGTAACTAGTTCAGCATTATTATTATATATTTGGAAAATGTATTATTATTATTATTGTTTATTTATAAGTCTAAATGACTGTTCAGATATGCTACTTCCAAATGTCAGCAAGGAAAATCCTTTTGATTTAATACGGGCTATGAAAGTACCTCTTATAAATGCCTTAAAGGCAAGGAGTGGAAGAAGAACTAGAGTCAGACGGATTACAAACTTGATTCTTCTGAGGAGGCAGCAACCGCAAATTGCAGTCTCCTGCCCATTATATCCAATTAGCAAACGGAAGGCATGTGAAACATTCCCAGTAGGGGGTGAAAAGATGTGTAAAAAAATACCCTTGCAATATAAGAGTCAAAGAGAAATAGGATTCTAGTTAGATAAAATAATGTCCAGCTAAAAGTAAGGGAAATGTGCAGAACTCAAAAATCAATGCAGCCCCAGCAGCAGTGAGCAAGTACAAATTCTTGGAATTTTTAAGGGAAGATGGTGCCCAACATGTGGCTAAAACAGCAAAGGGAAGAAATACACAGGCTTGGCTGTAAACCCTGGCAGGTTATGGCCCTGAATGGCAACCCCCAACAAGAGAATACAAGGAGAAAGGTTGAGATGGAAATAGCATACCAGAAACCAGGAGCCGTGGACGGAAGATCGCGCTGGGAGGTCCAGAAGTTACCGCTGACGCGTTTCGAGGGACAAAGCCTCTTTCTCAAGTGGACACCACTTTGAGAAAGAGGCTTTGTCCCTCGAAACGCGTCAGCGGTAACTTCTGGACCTCCCAGCGCGATCTTCTGTCCACGGCTCCTGCAGGATCTCGACCACCGACTGTTTACACCATCTGGACACCTCCCGGGCCCTTCACGTCCTCCACAGTCAAGACGGGACTCTTGTTTCCAACTATATCTGCATGCCGGATATGGACGTTTAACGCTGAGAGTGTCCTTATTCCCACTAAGGACTGTTACTATTTTTTAGGGGAATTGTTCATTGTATATATTCTTATGTTGCAGTGTATATGTTTTATACTTCATGTGATGCTGATTTTAGGTTTCAGCTACCAGTTATTGGTTTTATTTTTATCTTTGGAATAAATTGCATTTTAATTTATTTATTTTCCTTCCTTTTTTCCCCATTTATGTTTATGGGTTACTAACGAGACCTACAATCAATACATCGCTTTATAGTCACCATATTCATAGCCAAAGAAGGATTTGAGAGACTTTGTTAGGGGAATACCCACCTGTTTGCTTTATAGAGTATATATTTTTATATATTTTTTTATTCCTTGTAGATTCAACTTGTTTGCACAGCGCCCAACAGAGATACTAATTTTCATTACTATATGTTTCCTTGGTTGCTTTGCATGTCTCCACCTGGCATGTAATCAGCTCATAAAATAAAAAGAATAAAAGGTAAAGAATAAGTGCTGCACAGACTCCTGTGGGTGTTGGTAATGTAGCTCTGTGTCTTCAAATAATAAATAAAATAATAAATAAATTAATTTAACCAAACGTGTATTAAATAAAATAAAAAGTCCACTACGTATTGATGGAAGAAGTCCATAGTAATAATCTTATAATCCTCAACTTCTTCTATGAGTTGTCCCCTCCAGGGCAAAGAAACATGTGGGTATCAAACAGAAGAACAATAGAGAATTAATAAAAGTCTATACAAATTTATTAACACATATAAAAATTACAAAATAAAAAAGTTCTCCACTTGATATCAAAACTGCCCTCTCAAGACGGATAAAACAGATTCAATACCGCATATTGGAGTTCCAAGCAAGTGGTGAGACGAACTGAGTCGATGGTAACAGGTCCAGGGATCTCCAAAGCTCCAGAATCGCCTTCCTCCCCGTCTGGTGTCCTCCTTCCATGGGAACTGCCGTAGGTGCTGCCGTCTAATGCGTTTTGGGCACGATCCGCCCTTTCTCAAAGACGTTTGATGTCTGGTTCTCCAGCGTCTAGCCTGCTTTTTGGATTGTGTGCCTAGTGCTCTCTTGAGCTTCTGTTTGTTACTTCCCTCTATTACTAAACTAAGTTCTGTATGGATGTGTTCTCCTGATTTGCTATAGTGACTGCTTTAACCTGATTGATTGGTACCTTTCTTTTCATAGTCCAAATAATAATGAAAATGTTAAGAAACTCTTATGCACCGTGTTCTGTATGCACACAGGACTGGAAGTCTGCAAGGAAGAGGGAAGTGAACCCCCCCTGTCATTCCCCTCTCTGGTACGGCGTTCTGGACACTTATGTGTCTAGAACCCTGCCTTAACTTCCCCACACAGGTCTGCATCCGATCAAATTCTTCTGCCCCCTTGTGGGGTTTAGGCATGCAATTTTGGTGGAAAACCCCCCTGTATGGATCCATACTGTAGCATAACATCTGACACGTGCATAACATTACTAATTTAGGATTAGATCGTATGCGTTTATGTAAGTCCCCTCCCCCACTGGCATACACAAGCGCTGTCCCCTGTCGCTGTGTAAGATCGGTCGGTATTGGCAGTGTGACAATATGTGTACTTTTTCCGCTTGCTCTGGGTCTTGTCCTTTATTGCCAGAGAGAAGGAATGAAAAAGAATGAGGACAAGAAGGATATATAGGTTTTATGCTACAATTTTCTCTTATATTCATGCATTGTTTTGTGTGCTTTTAATATGCTTGTTTTATAATAAACTTTGTGAACAAGAAGCAGATGTATTGTTTGTGCTTATTCACGAAGCATGGCAACATTACAACCTTGACATTTATTCATCTCTATTCAAGTGTAAGTTGTAGAATATAATTAGATGTTTGCAGATGGATGTATTATGCATTAAATATTTTATAGACCTTGAAAGGAATGTAGATGTAAATTACGTTTTAGTACAGTCCAAATATCAGAGACATTAGCAGTGTGTTTTAAAACTTGCTCTGGAGAAATAAATATACATATATTTATGATTAATTATAATACTGTTCTATTAATTTGTGTTTTGGCATAATGGAAATAGGTGATCTCAAATTTTTATTTTTTGCCTTTTATGGTTTATTAATCTGTTATAATTAGTCTGGTATTTGGCTTGTTCCATACCAATAATGCATTTGAATGGGGGTAGCAGCAGTAAAAACTGAATTAATCAAGTACTGTTTAAACTCATAGTAAATGAGAACCAATTTCTTATTATGGATGAACATGTCTTGCCATAACAAAATTCAGTAAAGGCCTATGGTACTGGTCTGAAAAGAACAGAGCAAGTACTGTGTCAAATAATCAGAAGAGGCACATTCCCTTTTGATAGTAGAATGGGGGCCTTGGATGCAGCCTAACCAATGTGCCTGCTTCAGGGCCCCCTAACTTCTGTGCCATTTAGCACTCATACCTTCCTGTACTCAGAGTAGAAACCTCCCTGCATCGACTGTAAAGATTTAAAGCAATCATTTCTATATTTCCTATATTATGAGCAACATTGTCACCATCTACTCAATCTCATTCAAACAGCATGTCTGGCTCAATACCAAATGTAGTGGACCAAAAAACTCACATTCAGGAGATAGGGAAAGCCTAAACAAAATTTTCCATGGGAAGCTTATCCCACAACAATCTATGAACCGATTCGAGATATTAGTCCAAGGACCATGAACAAGGTCACGAGAAGTAGAGGAAAAGAGGGAGGGAGATAAAGCCCCCAAAAAGCAGTAAACTCCAGTTAGACACTAAAGTGATATTTAACTTGTCTAATAAGATGCTGACCAAAGCTCAAGTTTCCCTATTATAAAAGGGTTTACATTTTTCCCAGTTTTGTATGAAACATTTTAGATGTGGAACAGTGATTCTCTATGTCCTCTATGTAACAAGACTATTATAGGCCACATTTACTGGACTTTATGTTTTTGCCTTGATGTTGGTTTAATGCTCGGAGGCTTGTAGCTCTATTATACAAAAAATATTTGCCAGACTGTGAACTTTGGTTTTGCAGACTTTACCTTGAAGTTGGTTTAAGCATTTGTCAGGAACTCTTTTGCTTACATTTGTTTGCTTATAGGATATATATGTAAGTGAATAATTTTACCTGTCTATACACTGGTGCATGAAACACAGTCACTTACGCATACACACTATTTCCCTGCAGAGCTAATATCTTAGATACTCCTTCTTTTACCATTGCTATGATATTTGTTGGAAGAGTGTTTAGATGGTATAAAGAATTTGAATATGGAAACTCTCTTATCTCCAAAGAAAAAAGTCTCTGGTAACCCTTATTCTATTTGTGTGACCTGGACTCCCCCTTATTTCCACCGTTGCGTCAGTTGCTTTACACCATTGTCGCTGACATATTAGATAGATGGCTAGTATAATATATAGTAATTCAGAGATCAAGATTAAGACTTTGCTTCTGACTCCAATTTATCATTTACGTCTGTCTGTTCTATATGATAATAGATTTATTGTCATTGTATTATAAAAAAAATGTAAATAGATCTGAGACCACTGGTTTATTCCTCCACCTTTGCACCTCTGTAGTATTTTAATCACTAGTAATCATTTACACATCACAACGCTGTTGGAACAATTTCTTTTACATTTTTATATTTGGACAGATTTTGCTAACATTTTCTTGTTGTTTACAAAGGACAGATGCTTCTTGTTTGCCTGAATCTAATAATGTATACATTTTCCCCTTGTAACATACAAAAAACTGGATGCAGACTGCCGCAAAGTTGGCGTATTCCAAATGTGCATTCTAATCATCAGTATCTGCATGATCCAGAGTTTAATTTCCCAACAGTTGGACAATAGTGATAACAAGGGGGAGGGGTTTAGTATGTAAATTCTACAGTATGGGCGTATATTATGGCACCGGCACTATCCAGAAATCTGATCTCTCCCTAGTTTAAGTCGGGATGGGTCAGGAATGTTAAAGTAGGGCCCCCCACCAGAACTCCATGCAAATGAATAGAGTGGCCTTCCATGTGTTTACACAAAGAATGGATGCAGCAGGTATCTGATATCAAGAAAAAGGTCCTATATTCATAATGTGAAATGCTTTTTTGCAATACTTGAGGACACTCACTCTAGTTCCATCTCTAAAGTAGATTTTATAGCCTCTTCTACAGTATCCCCAAAAAAGCGTCCACATTACAGATAACACAAACAAACCAGTTTCTACCTATCTGTTGGTAATATCTCTAAAATCTCGGGCACTAAGACCAACAAGGGAGTCTGCTCAAAAGTGGATAATTATCTCCTCATTTACATTGCCTGATTTTGGAATACAGAGCTGGGTTTTTGTGGACTTATTGATCAAAATATCTGCAGTTACCAACATATTACTATAACTGCTCTGAATAAGCTTATGGAATTTATTAATATACTGCTTATGCATTGAATTTTATTGGAGTCGCAACTCTAAATACTAAGGAAGCTGAAGTATGAATTATTTGTGCACAATTGACTACTACTCTAATTGATCCCTGCAGGGTTGACACAATTCAGTATTATTTGTGTGATATGGTTTTATATTAGCCTGTCTCCAGAATTTAAGAATACTACGTTTTTACAGTTTTGTCTGTTTTAATAAAGTGTAATTTATCGTTAATCACTGGACTGTATTTATTCATAAAAGCGCTTGCCATTTATTTTTCCTCCATCTACCAATCAGCATGCTGTAAACTGCTTGACTGTCACTTGGAAGGCAGGGAAAGGAATCTCCTTGGCCATTCTGCCTGTGTAAAATCTGTAATCATAGCAGCCAGGGAGAAACGTCACTGAGACTCTGCTGCCAGTCAAACAATTTGGGTGCAGGGACCCACTTTTTCTGTGGTGCTCATGTGCACTGCACACCCAGCACCTATTATACAAACGCTGCTAAACCAAGCATAATTATGCAATGTCATTAATGAGAGATGGATATCAACAGCAGCAGTCCCTGCATGTAATGTTCCATATACAGTGTCTGAGCGGATAATCCCATGTACACACATAAGCCAATATATCAGAGAGAAGAAATTAATAGGATATTATCCAAATATATTGTGTAGTATGTCTGATACAATGTACAAGTATGACTTAAGATTTTATGTGATATGCCCTGTATAAATGGTATATTCGTAGTACTTGATGTACAGGTTGTATTGGGTACTTTAATAACATTTACTGGACTGTGTGTATGGGACAAAAGACATCAGATTTATTTATAGAAATGCTGCTTTACTTATGTACTTAATAGTACTTTACAGTTCTATTAAGAAGTCTTTTTGAGAAGTCTACAAAAGTCATGCAGTACTCAGAATAAATTTCTTAAATGACCTTTCTTTCCAGAATATTCTCTTGTAGATTACACAAAACTTTTTTTTTTTAAATTTAGGTTAAAATAATTTTTTACCTAGAGAAACCATCATTCTGATTCATAGGTTAAAGATATGGAAATGAATGCCCTGATTCAGAGATTGAAAATAAGAACTTAAAGTTACACCTGGGCTAAACCATGTTGATTTCAGGGGAGTCAAATTTCATTTGTTGCAACAGTATTATAGTTAAAAGGTGATGTTTCCCAGCTCAAGTCTAATTAGCAGTTTAAAAGTGAAGCTGATCAGATATCTGTGTGCAATAAGTAAAAGCAAAGCATTCTCCCTGCATGCATAGAATAAAATTAACTTGACTCCCCCTGAAATCAACATGGTTTTGCCCAGGTGTAACTTTAAGTTATTATTTTCAGCTTCTGAATCAGGCCCGAAATTCCCAAATGTGTGTCCACTGACTTGGGAAGTAGCTATGACTTTATCTATCTACGCTGCACACTCAGTTTTATTTAGCATGATCATCATTTCAAGTAGAATATAATTCCTTTAAAAAATATGATTTTTATAGATTTAAAATAACTTAATACTTCACTAAGAAGATTTACAATTATGTGTTTTTTTGTTTGTTTTTTTAATCATTAAGTTTTTATTGAGCTTTTATCAATTTTTTCAAAAAATACATAACATACATACAACCATACTACAACCAGTTAATAGGAGAAAAAACATAATACAAGACATGTATTGCACTTTGTAACATGAACATCAGTGTAGGTTTCAATGGCACCAAACACATAAGACAAACAACAGAGCTGTTATTATCCCGATACCACTTTAGACCTGCACAAAGACAAACTCCCAGTTCCTCCCCAGGTCAGACCTTACCCATATATCTCCCATTCCAGGGGGGGACAGACCCAGAAGAGACTGCGGGACACCAAAGAGATACAGGAAGGCACTTTACTATTCATCAGGGGGAGGCCCAGGGCATCAATATAATATGGCGAGTCCATCCATGGAGCCCAAACTTTATAGAACTAATGTAATGCCCTCCTGGTGGTGTAAATAAATTTTTCATGACTGATAGTATCATTCACCAACGAGATCCACTGGCCATGAGAGGGGGGAGTCACCGCCATCCATGCCCTTGCAACTATAACTTTAGCAAGTGACATCAAGGAGAACAGATATCTGTAGGTTGCCGTGTCAAACGTTTCAGCTAATGTTAGGCCAAAAGGGCAAACTTTGGGTTCGATAGGTATGGAGACGGACAGGGTACTCAATGCAGCCCTCCATACCTCCTTCCAGAATCTCAGGACCAGCGGGCAACACCACAACAAATGCCAATAATCCCCCGGATAGACTCCACATCTATGACACCCGTCCTCTGAGCGTTGACCCATCCGCACCAACATAACGGGAGTAATGTACACCCTGTGGAACATATAAAAGTGGACCTGCTGTAGGCGCACCGAAGACGTAGCAGCTCTCAAGCATCCTTGCATATCCGCCCAGTCCTCATCATCCACACTACCTTAGTCCACCTCCCACCGCTGCTGCAATACATCCAAAGCATTCGGGGAGACCCCATCAATCAATCTGAAATACAGCATAGAGATAGTGCCTCTAGAAGGAGCTCCTTGCATCAAAGCTTTGACAGGAGAAGATGCCAGCACCGGGAGGGTATTGCCGTATATTGTCCGCAATGCATGTCTGAGTTGGACATATCTATAAAGTTGTGAGCCAGGAAGGGAAAATTCAACTGCAGCAAGGATTTCCAGGAGTTTCCCTCTATTAACTGCCTAAGTGTCGTTATAATAACGACCCCATACCAAAGGTCCCTCCAAAGTAAGTAACTCCTTGAAGGAGAGTTTGTTCCATAGGGGAGTCTCCGGGTCAAGCGCTCCCTCCCCCAATAAACCACAGACAGCAGTGCATATGCGCCGTACCTCACTAAACAGAGCCGGACAAGACCTAGGCCCCCGAGACACCAACAAATGCTGTACCGGAGACCACCACACTCCCCCCGGCTTCTAAGGAGGTACATAGTGGTATCCTCCGGAACCCCAGTCACCCACCTGATCAGCTGGCTGAGCTGGGCTGCCTTGTAGTACAATTTGAAGTTAGGTAGTGCCAACCCACCACTATCCTTTGGCCTGTGAAGCACTGACATACGAACCCTCACACGCTCCCCCCCCACACCAGAGATGAGACGCTAGCATTAATCGTGTTAAACACTGCAAGGGGTATATATACAGGAGCCTGTAAGAGGGGGTACAGTAGCTTAGGTTGCACAAGCATCTTGACCAGATTAATTCTACCTGTTACAGTTAACGGGAGCCTGCACCATGTTTGGGGCTTCAATTTAATATAATCAATGACTGGGGTGATATTTAGACTAACATATTGGGACATTGCAGCCAATATCCAAATACCAAGATATTTGAATTTAGAAGTCCAGCGCAGCAGGTGATCCCCAGTAGCACCGTCCGGGGGACTCCCAGACAGGGGAAAAAGATTGGACTTGGACCAATTGATTTTAAGCCCCGAAAACAGACCAAACCGGTCCATTGCCGCGAAGACCCTTTCCAGCGAAGCCCCAGTATCTGCCAAAAAAAAGAAGCATGTCTTCTGCGTACAAAGCAGTTTTGTCCACAGACCCACCTGTCGGAAACCCCTTGATATCGTCATCGGCCTGAATCATGCAGGCCAGGGGCTCAATAGCCACCGCAAACAGGGCAGGAGAAAGGGGGCATCCCTGTCTTGTACCCCTTCCCAACCGAAACTGCGCACTGGTATAGCCTCCAACACACACCCTAGCCCTCGGATCGGAATACAGAATCTGCAGCCATTTTTTGCAACCGAAGAAGAACCTCCCACAGGTATGCCCATTCCACTGAGTCGAAGGCTTTGGCTGCATCCAAGGACGCGACCGCCGCCTCCGACTCAGCCCCCGTCGACATCTGAATATGCGTGTACAAGCGACGCAGATTTATGGAGGTGGTTTTACCCGACATAAAACCCGTCTGATCCGGGTGAACTATTTGGGTGATCACCGAGTTAAGCCGCGTGGTAAGGATTTTATCAAAAAATTTGACGTCTGTGGCCAGGAGCGAAATAGGGCGGTACGACTCAGGGTACATCGGGTCTTTATCAGCCTTGGGGATCACGATGATAAGGGCCTTGGACATTGAAGGGGGAAGGGTACCAGTTTGAAAAATAAATAAGAAGTTTTCTATTAACTTAGGGATGAAAAACTTGGAGAACTGCTTATACACCTCCACCGGAATGCCATCCGAACCAGGCGCCTTGTGGTTCGGGACAGCAGCCAGCACCAGTTCCACCTAATTTTCTGATATGGGGGCATCAAGAAGGGCCCTAGCCCTCTGTTCCAGACTCCGCAGGACAACCCCATCCAAGTACTCGCACAACTGTTCAGGGGAATAGTGTGCCGTGGACCTATACAAATTGGAATAAAATTGTAAAAACACCTCCGCTATTTTTTCCCCCCTTATAATGAGTGTTACCCTGAGCATCCTGAATAGCCATCACATTCCACACAGCCGAGTCATCTTTAGCCAGAAAGGCCAAATAGCTACTGCACATGTCCGAATTAATGTATTGGGAGTGCCTACAGAAAAGCAAGCGCCTCTTAGCCTTATCCGACAAGTGAGATCTACACTCAGCCTGTGCCCTAAGCCAGTCAAGTCGAGCCGTCAGAGCGCCAGATAGTAAGTATTGAGTCTCCAGGGTCCTACATTTCACCTCCAGGTCATTCTCCATCTTTCTAGATTTTCCCTTTATCCTAGCTATTTCCTGTATGAATGACCCCCTGAGGAAAGCTTTAAAAGTATCCCATTTAACGTCAGAATTGTCACTACCAGCATTGTCAGCAAAGAAGCCGTCCCACTTTGCGGGAAGATCCGAGTCCTCCCCAAGCAGCGTGAGCCAGAACAGATTTATCTTCCAAAAATGTAAACTCTGCCGTCTGTTGAGGGTAAAAGACAGTACAATGGGGGAGTGGTCGGAAATGCCTCTGGCACGGTACGTCACCTCCGAGGCCATAGGGAGGAGATCAAAGGTTACCAAAGCTAGTTCAATGCGGCACAGCAAATGGTAAGAAGTGGACTGGCAAGAATACTCCCGGACCCCGGGATGTCTCATCCTTCAAATGTCTACTAACCCCATTTCCCCCACCAACTTCCCAAAGGACGTCAGACCAGGGTGTGTCTGAGCAGCCTGCTCCCTCCACAGATCCCATCCAGCATCCATTACATTGTTAAAATCTCCCATCAGAGCAATGGATAAACCGGGATATTGGGCCATAAAAGTTGCTGCTTTCTTGAGGACTAAATTTGAATATGGGGGGGGGGGATATAAACCGCCAGGAGGATAACAGGATATGTGTCGACAATGGCGTGAAGAAAAACATACCTCCTGGCAGGCTCTATCTGTACCTCTTCTGTTACAATGGCGTGAAGAAAAACATACCTCCTGGCAGGATCTATCTGCACCTCTTCTGTTTTAAAATTCAAGCGCTTACGCACTAATATTGAGACTCCCTGTGAGTTAGATGAAAAAGTGGAGTGGAACGCCCACCCCACCCACGCCTTCTTTAATGCAAGGATTTTGCTGCCCACCAGATGTGTTTCCAGGAGACAGGCTATACCAGAGTTCGCCTGCTTAACATAAGACAACACCAAGGATCGTTTAACTTTGTTGTTCAAGCCCCACACATTCCAGGCCATACAGCTTAGCCCCGCCATATCGGAGGGAGACATATACATTGCAGGATACAACCCGTGGAACTCCAGAGTCCCTCCCTCCGGGAGAAACTGAAAACAGCTCCGCTCATAATAAATACCACACAGCAGGTAAAAATTAGCATCAGACATTTATGCAATACAATCAATACAAAACACATAACATTCAACAAAAAACATAAACATACCACCCCGCCCCCACCCTGTACACCCCCCAAACGCAGGCATACTTTGGATCCCTTAACCAAAACAACCCCTACCCAGAGATAGAAAACCACACCCCCACAACAGTGAGCAAACTATCCCAACAATAGGAAATTCTACCCCTAGGCAGTGAGCAAAACCTTTTAAACTTGCATCCTCCCAATGGTCCCCGCAGCCGCAGGAAACCAGAGAGGGAGGGGGGGCCCTACAGACCAGGACCCAGCCGGGAATACTCAGGGTAGCGTCCAAATCACCTGGGCAAGTCCAGGACAGTGAGGCCCCAGAGCCCACTTAGTACTAAAGTACCTTTCAGCGGTCATCAGCATGCCTGGGACGAGGGTGTCTCTCCAGCCAGGCCTCCGCAACACGAAGAGTGTTGAAGAAATTGGTAATTCCATCTGCCACCACACGGAGCCTGGCCGGGTAGAGGACCGAATACGGGAGTTGGAGCTCCCGCAGACGCTTTCGGATCGCTGTGAACTGAGCTCTACTTTTTTGTACATCCAGGGCATAATCAGGATACACCGAAACAGCATGATTATCGATCTTTATGGGACCATGCTGCCGCGTCAGACGGAGAATTGCATCCTGATCCCGAAAATGAAGCAATTTGGCGATGAAGGACCACGCCGCACACCGGATCTTTCCCTTCTACCCGCTCCAGCAGACCCAAGAAGCGGAGATTGTTGCGCCTCAGTCTGCCTTCCATGTCGGTGAGTTTGGCCTTGCACGCAGCCATTTCCAGGTTGAGTCGGTGGATATCATTCTTCATAGGAGCAGTAGCATCTTCCAAAATAGACACCCGCTGCTCGACCTCTCCCACTCTCTCTCTAACCTTCTGCACATCCCGATGTAGCAACGTGATTCCGGCCTGCACCTCTCCAAACTTATCAGACATCCTTTTATCCGAAGAAGAAATGGCCTCCAGTACCTGTTGCAAGCTGTGTTGCTCCAGCTCAGCCCCGCCAGGAGGAAGAACGACTGCAGGCCCATCCTTGGGCAGCCCGGTGTTGTCCTGGGAACAGGAGGAAGACATTCCAGCTTGGCCGCCGCGGCTGCACCCTTATCAGACTTCCCCATACCTACAGTTAGGGGTGAGAGGGGCCAGGGGTAACTCCCCAGATAGTAAACTGCTGCAGCACTGGAGTATCAGATCCTCAGACCCCAACTGCAGGGAGGGGGGGGGATATACTGCAGGCAGGCAGGGAGAATATCAGCAAGGCAGAGAATGTGACAATAGGTATGGCAGTTGGAAAAGGTGCAGGGCTTATAGCTAATTATACCCAGATGTTTATATGCAGCCCTTTATGTGAGGGAAGCTTGCCCAGGCAGCATAGCCAGCTAACTCCAGCAGAGCACTACCACACAGCAAATGACTCCAACAGGGAAACAGTCCAGTAAGCCAGAACAGCGTCCAAATGCACAACCCAGAGCAAATCAGGTTCAAGAAGCGAGGCACATAGGGACCAGAAGGAGTAGATGGCTGCCCCTACAGATGAAGCACCAGAAGAGTCAGGGAAGGCAGCCTGCTCCAGGAACTCACGCTATCAGCACTCCCCGCTTCCAAGATGGCGCCATATCGTGCCAAGAAGCACGCTCCACCGGAGAAGAAACGGAGAGACCGGCCCCTGACCACCAGAGCTGCCGCCACCGTGGACGGGCCCCGCAGGAAGCCCGGAGATGTTGATTGGCCCGGACCGGATATGCCCCGCACCAGCACAGCCTCCGACAGCACGTGGCAGCACACACCGCCGGGTCCCCGGCCGCCGTAAGTATGACGCGCGCCGGGAACAGACTCCCCCAGCAGGTCCAGGAGGGTCAGAGCCACCAGTGGGGGAAGACTGGCCACATCCGACGTCCACAGAGCCCATCCAAACGAGTAATTAAGCGGATCAGGCCGCGGAGAAGACGAGACACGTCTACTCCATTAGGCTCCCAAGCCACAATTATGTGTTTTAATCATAATAAAACTGTAATCTCCTCTAAATACTACTAATATGTAATAAAAAATCTAAGAATAAAATAATCCAACATGATGAAGCTATGTTTGGGGAAAGGTACTGCTGTCATACTAAGCCATAGGTTGCTAATCAAGACACTTAGATTATTAGGAAGTGCTACAATCTCTATTTATAATTTTTGGCAGCTCAGACTGGAGCAATCTTAAAACTATGCCAAGGAGAACAATACACAAAACTGTTACTGCTCATCAGTCTGACTTCTGTTCCCGATGTTCTCGGAGCTCTTCTCTAGCATGTGGATGCCACTCCCTTTGCTTACAGGGTCTATCAACATCTGACCTTCACCTTAAGATTTACGATCCATCCTTACTTAACATGGGACGGATCAGAAGTCTACTGCACAATTACCATCCCCTTACCCTCCCTCTAGTCTGCCTTTGTTTACCTGTATCCAGATCTGTGCTGTAATTGCAGCATTCACGTGCTCATATAAAGTGGGCATTTTCTGTTCCTAGAGATCAGAAAACACCAACTTTTTTGGAAGTCTTGAGCTAGTCCTTTGTTCTCATATGTAAAAACACAAATCTGAAGATGTACTTTCTTTCCATGTCATTAAAGGAATCAGAAAAACAAAACTAAAATTGTGACGTGTGCTAATAGATCTAAGAGGGGAAAAACAAATGATCCAGCAGCACACTATGAGGGTATGCCGCCCTCAAAACCTATGCAGAAGACAAAAACAAATAGGTGCGCTAGGATAATGAGCTGAAGTAAATGCAACTCAATTATAAATTTATCAGAAAAGATCAATGCTTAAAATGTTGCAATCCTTGATACATCCTAATTTGTGTGAACAGTAAATAACACAGCACCATGCAAACCAACAGTAAATGCTATCGAGCATCAAAGACACGTCGTAATACATGAACTGCAATATGATATCAACAGTCATACTTTGTATACTTGCTGATGTATTGTGAGTGAATGGACAATATCAGAGATGAGAGCCCTTATATAGGTAACTCACATATATCCCAACTTAATGTTTTGTGGGGTATGAAACTGAACAACTCACAAGTGCGTCAACTATATAAACCCACTCTGTGAATGAGCTGTTAGACAAATCATTGGGAATTCTCTATAAGAACTAATGGGACAGAGCACACCACAGGGAAATATAAATGAGACTGAGCAGAGCAATAAAGCCAGAAGATAGTAAAATTACCCTATTCCATGATATATGTGCATATATTTGGTTTACAAAAGATTACTTATGGTTAGTTGTTAAACATGTGTACACTGCATTCTTACAAATGGAGGTCCCATCCAATTCATGGTTCTCAGGGTGTCCCTGGTATAGTTATTAAGTCCCCACTGTGGTGGGGACTTAATAATCTCCTTACATATCAAAGCGTTTAAAGTGCACATTTTGTAGTTGGTTCACCCAGGCGCATGTAGTCGGAAATAAGGGAATTTATCCACCTGGTGACACGTTTCATTTGGCTTTCCCATCTTTCTCAAAGAAATACAATGCATTAGCGATTTTATCCACCTTACAAAGATACATGTGGTTCAGCAACTGTTATCAATCAGTTCACAGTCAGAAATCAAATACAAATAACAAAGCTCACAATTCCAAGAAAGTAAAAGAAAAATACTGAGTCACAACCACAAATAAAATTGTTATTCATTCAAGAAACCATTTAGAATTTTAGATAACAAACAAGATATAAATATAGACATAAGGTGGTGTGGGGGCTGAATTAAGCCCAAAGGAGATTAAATTCCCTGGATGTGGCAGTATCCACACCTAACTCATCTGACCTGCCCCGCATTTCACCCCCGTTTTAAGGAACCTTATAGCACATAGGGCTTCCTTCGTACTGTTTATATTTACCATCATAGAAAATCCTTTCCCCATGCCCTCCATGGCTAAATTAAATCCATCCCCCCATCCACTTTTCATAAAAAAGGACAGAGGCTGCTGTGGCACACCTCTTCCTTCTTAAACAGCTTTAAAGACCACACGTACTCAATCTACATACAAAAGTAGTACCTAAGTGTTTTGTGGAGGGCCGTTTGAGCGGTCACTGAGTCTTGTCCGGTTTGGGCAATCTCAGCCATTTTCCAACTATTCATTGAGTGGAGCGCTAAGGCACTGGAGAGAGCTGGTTTTGATGCCATGTTTGATTTGTGTAATAACTGCTGTACTTGCTTTGCTTTTGTGATCCCCAAGTTTAAAAGTAATTTAACAAATAGACAATTAAAATTAAATCCCCCAAACCTAATAAAATTCCAAATACTTTTAGTTAAATCCCAAATCTGTATTGCGTCAAAACCATCAGCCATGGGATGTTTAATATAAAACACATAAAATTTAATAATAAAAATAAACCAAAAAACTACTGAGACAACCATAAGGAAATTTACTCATTAAAATCCAAAGCTTCGTTCAAACCACTGGGGAAAAGGCACTGGGGTTTAAAGACCCACTCAATTTCTTTCATGAAAAATCTTGTGACTCTATTCCCCCTCCATTAGATAGGTTCAATGGGGTATATTTACAAAGCTGGAGTTTGGCCAAATTGCCTCAACTCCCGGGAGTTTGGAGGCGATTTGGCCATCACCGTATTCACTAAAAGCAAAGTCCCCGGACTTTAGCCTTTAGCAAATTCAACTTGCCAAACATTGCGGGACAAAAATCGTCCAGATGTTTGGCATTGAAAACATATCACCGGATTCACTAAAGGCGATTTGTCTAAATCGCCTTTCGTTCTTCTAAATCGCCTTTAGATCACCGGCAAATTACAGAAGACAAAATCGCATGTTGTGTGGAGCGCTTTCAATGAAAGTGCCTCACACATAACCTGAAAAACACGTCGATTTATTTGACGTGTTTTTCTGTGTGTAAAAGCCAAGCGCAGCATGCTTGAAAGCCTTAGCCATGCTGTGCTGATAAAACTACAAGGCTCAGCATTGCTTAGCCTTGTAGTAATATCAGCGTCAGCATGGTAAGACTTTACTGCAGTTTGTGGTGTGTGAAAAAAAAAGCCTTTTATATTAATGATGACGTCAGAAACACTAGAGCCCCTAATGTAACTGATGTCATCATTAATATAAAAGGCTGCCCCCTAGCGACTGAATGGTCATTAGGAGCGCCACGGAAGAAGAAGCAGCAGGAGCCTGTCCTCGTGTCAAGTACAGAAGAGGCTGAGGAGTGGAACAGACCACCGGAGATGCAACTTCTAGCAACCGGAGAAAATTCCCTGAAAAAAAAAAAAAATCCAAGCAAATCGTTCCAAGAATGATGATAGCAAAACGGTTAGTGTCAATTTTTTAAATTCTTCTTATACAACACACAATACATTCCTACAGTTAGTATACTGCACGGTGGCCACGGGAGGTAAGTTCACATATTAGGGGACATTATTAGTCAGGGAAAATGTTTATTTTACATACACACTTATATTATATATTCTTGCTACACTTATATTAATGTCTAACTGTATGTTTTGTGCAGACTTTTTTTTTTCACGCACCACACACATCGCAGCATGTTTAGAAGTCTTACCATGCTGATGCTGATATTACTACAAGGATAAGAAATGCTGAGCCTTGTAGTTCTATCAGCACAGCATTGCTAAAGGTGGCCAAACACTAGAGCGATTATCAGCCCCATCACTCAATTATCGGGTGATCGGGCAAATAATCGCTGTAGTGTATGGCCAAGATCGTTTTTTCAAACACCAAATAAAAGTACCAGAAACGCTCTGGTACGATTATTTGGTCTTCTGAAAAGTTTAATTTATATCGAGAGCAAGCGCCCGATATTTTAAGGGAGCCAATCAGCAAGCTGAAAGGCTCCTTATTCCTGCAATAGACACTGCTGCATATATATGTACTAAGCTGCTCTATTGCATGTAGTACAGACAGGGATCAACCGAAGCACTTTGGCTGATCTCTATCTATACTACTCCCTGCAATAGACGCTGCTGCATATCTATGTACTATGCTGCTCTGAGAGCTTTGAAGGTAAACTTCTAAGTTGTCAGAGCAGCTTAGTACATAGATATGTAGCAGCCCCATAGAGAGCCCTGCGCCCGCCTCCCCCTCTCTTCTCTTCTCTTCTACTAGGATTATCGGTCCCAGCAAAAGGAGGTGTATGGTGACGATAACAGGACCTTTCCCTGGAGGGAAATCGTCCAGTTTATCGAGCCATCCCCTGCTGGGACCGATAATGGTCTTTTTACACACAGCGAGCGAGGGTGATTTTTAAAGGGCAACTCGTGGTGCTTTTCTATAGAAAAGCACAGCGATTTACCCCTTTCTAAATCGGCGCATCTCGCGGGTGTTTAAAAAATCGCGGATAAATCGCAGCTTAGTGAATTTGGAGAATTCACACTGAAAAGCGCCTGTAAATCGTGGCGAGATCCAATGAATTAAAATCGCTGGATAAATTCGCCTTTAGTAAATATACCCCAATGTGTTTAATCCCGATTATTGTCACCTCTAATGTGATCTTACAGTTAATGAATTGTTTGATTTCAAAATTTTTACCAGAAACTGATGAGGTTACCAAATTAAACTTAAATTCCAGACATATACTGCAAATACATCTAAAGTTTCCCTTAGGTTTGTTGGGAACCATGATGAATTCTCTGCTTTCTTTTTACTCATTGGAAGAGTGATGGGTGTTAGGAAATTTTGTCATAACACGCTTTTTACTTCTTAATTTAGGTGATCTTTTATTGAATTTGCTAACAAACAGTTAATCACTCTGGTTGAGCAACTTGCTCAATTTTTTGTTGTTTCCTAGTAGTCTCTAATGAAACAGATCAATTCAAACTCCTTTCATATTCTTTGGCATCAATTAAAATATCATCTGGGTACCCACTATTCTGAAAATCTTTTATAATCATATCTGCTTGCTCTCTCAGAATTGCCTGTAAGTGCACTCTCGAGGGATATTTCTTTATCCATGGTTTTTAATGACCGCTTTTAAAGTGTACATAGTTACTAACATCAACCTTCTTTCTAAAGCTTTTGAGATGATTCTGTTATCCCTAATTTGCAAGGCAACAGCCAGGAAAATCACTACCATTGTGTTGCATTATAAAGTAAATGTAAGAGTATAATTATTAACATCAAGTTAATAAAAAAAAGCTATAAGCTATAAAAAAGATTGGATTGAATGTGTTTCTTTTAATTAATGTATGGGTTCAAAATTTGTGTAATTTATTTAAACCCTGAAAAACCTATTGAGCCAGGAATAAAGAAGCACAGTATACTGCAATACTATTATATATTGTAATATTCAGACAATTTGGTGGGTGGTGCTTTTGAATGAATTTGCAATATCATCTACTGCCAGTTAACAGGCTTCCATGGTGGTTTCTACCTTGGTCAGCCCCCAAAGGGGTCTCTTTCTGTCTGTCACCTATCCCTATCCATGTCACTGGTTTCCTCTGGTTCAGGACACCGGCATCCATGGGCACTCCAGCTGGGTCCATTGGGGCTACCATCTTGGAATCTGTCACATTGCATGCTCTGACCAACTAAATGCCACTTCTCCTGATCACCTATCTCTAGCAAGCAATAGCAGCAATGAGTGGTCTATTTAAAGTGATGGTACTATTGCAACTTGTTCCCTGAATACCTGAAAACCTGACTTTCGTGGATTTCCTAGTGTGACTTCGATGCTGCTATCTGTCTGAAAATCCCAGCTAACAAACCAGCCATTTCTTTCTCCAGCTTGTAAACCAACCATTGCATTCTCCAGCTTGCAATCCAGCCTTTGTATTCTATACTTTGTAAACCAGCCATTACAATTGCCAGCTGAAACCCCTTTCACATCACCGCCAAAAACCTGGGTCTTGGGAAAAAAAACCTGTGTATTTGGTGGTGATGTTAAATGTCCCATTTTCGTCAACCCGGGTCTACAGACCCGGCGTTCGGACTTGGGGAAAAAAAAGAAGAGTTTTTCCTGGGTCTTAAACGGGAATGGTGTCATAGTGAAAGGTCTTATGTTTTTAACATGGGTCTTTCACAAAGAGACATGATTGCAGGGATTACAGCACTGAAGGATGATGTAATCACATGCTGCCACAACACTTAAAAAAGAACATGGCGCAGTGGTGTGAGAAGGAGATCATAGAGTTGCTTGCCAATAAAGGAGAGGAGAAAATTAAGGCACTGTAAAAGATGCTCATATTTATTTTAATTTAGCCAAAAAACTGCAGGAAAGGAGCATAAAAAATCTCAGCAACAAGTAAGCTGAAGGCCCTGAAGAAACAGTTTGCAAAAGTTCATGTTAGCCAGAAAAAAAGTGGTGCAGGGGATATACATTGGCCACTTTACAAACTATGAAACAACGTGTTCAGCCAGCTGTATTCCAGTGGCCTTGTCTTCCTCTCTCATCACAGAAAGGGAGACGTCAACTCAGATCAGCAAGGCCTCCAGAGCATCTTTACCCCACACGTTCGAGGATACCCAAGATGAGAACAGTTCATTGGACTCTTTTCACAGAAGGATCCTCCACCGAACACCCATTCGCATCTGCATCCACAGCTCAAAATGAGCCAAGTCCATCCCCAGCTTTTGTACCAGAATAGTAAGTGCCTTTGTTTATTATTTTGTATCCTTGCATGGATTCTTTAAAAATATAGTTTTGTTATAAACGTTCAATAATGTCTTTCCATGCTGGCATCAGATCTACAAAGCACAGCATTTTAAATTGTAATAAACTGTCCATTAGGATAAGTTCAATAGAACAATTTTTAATAACTGCTCATAAACCATTAAAAACAAAACTTTTTACATTGAGAAATCTGTTGCAGTGTGCAAGAAGTGCAGGAGGGAGGAGACCTCAAGTACAATGGCTAACTACACTGATGTAAAATTTTGCACCAAACAACTATATCAACACCCATTGTACTACTATACTAATGTTTTGTTTTCTCTTTTACAGGTGTCTGTTAAGTCCCCTTTACAAGATTTCAATTTTCAATCCAATAACAGCTCCTCCTGAGGCTGATTGACAATTGCTTGCAAGGTCAAACATGGGAAACTAACGGAACATGTGAAACAGTTATACCCGGGTATTTCCCAGGTTATAGGTGGAATTAGAGCGCAGCTTTCTTTTGGACACAGCAATTGGCCCCACAAAAACCTGGGTTGAAAGTCCCATGTTTTTCAAGTATGGTGATGTGAAATCGGTATTACTATCCAGTATTTGCACTCTCCAATCTATAAACCATCATGGACTCTCTCAAGTAAGCTATTCAGCTGTTACAACCTCCAGCAAAAGCCTTCTGCAAGCCGCCTGCAGTTCCAATTTGCAGCCCGGTCTGCTTTCTGCTGAAGCCTCCTGCAATCTAAGGGCTAAGGTTACTAAGCTGCTAGAAAGGAAAAGTGTAAATGTTCCTCATAGCAACCAATCAGATTCTAGCTCTAGCTTTCCTATTACATAAAAGAAAATGTCAGCTAGAATCTGGTTGCTATGGGCAACATCTCCACTTTCCTTCAGCTTAGTAAATCTGGCTCAAGTCTCCTTCCAGTATATCTTGCAGCCCAGTTTGGTTAAGATTCTGCTTAAGATTTCAGCAATCCCAGTCTTTTTCCTGTGTATTACCTTGCAGTCCAGTCTTTATTCTGCTCAAGCCTCCTGCGTTCCCAGTCTTCACTCAATGTTATACATTGCAGCCATGTCTGCATTCTGCTGCTTTATCTTTCTTCACTTCCATACTGCCTCCAGACATTCCTTAAATAATCTATGGTTCCCACTAGCGCATTTAGCACTATATTAAGGCTCCTAGCTTCCAAAAATGTTCTCCAAGGGGACTCACACTGGAGACCCATATTTCCAGTCTCATGGCAGGGAAAAATGATTTCTTTTTAGGCCTATTTAGGCCTTTATTTCACAAAAGGGTGTCCACATTATTGCCCTTCTCATAACATTTTTAAAAGTATTTTCATTCTTCTCAGTAATGACTGTCTGAAGTTTCCCTGTTTCTTGGTCAAAAAACAATGTTGTTCTATTACTTATTGAGGATTAATGTAACGATACAGCAAGTTCCACCATTTATAATTAAAATACCAAATTTACCACTAGATACATAAAATTTATCAACTCTTTAAGTGCCAGATGTAATGAGCATATGGAAGAAATATGGAAGACTGATCTCTTTTCAGTTTTGTTTAGAGATCAGAAAGACTTCCTTTTATCATCACTGTTTTTGTTTGTTAAACAGAGCTCTTGTGCGTCCGACAGACCATCATTTCTTCTCTGTCCCACATTTGTCATTGTGCAAGTTGATCTGAAGATTAAATGGGGTCTTGCCCACGGAACCCAATCCATGAAGCAAAAATTTCTTGTGCAGATTTAGCTACCAGTGGAAGTCCTGTTGAGCTTGTGTGGCCTACTGCTTTGCTCCTTAAATCATTGTATCACATATCATTGTTTAGCAAAAGAATATTTAAAATGTACAAAAGCATGGACAATAGCATCCATAGCAGTATGCGGCTGCATTGCAAAAACATCTATAAATATTTCATTTAAAATTGAGCATGGAATAATAGTGATAAAAAAAGCAGGTAGAAATAATCCAGATTACAATGTAATATAATGAATGGGTATATAAAATTAACAATGAAATATTTAGTATTCAATACTAAAGTAGAACACAAACAGATGTCAATGTAAGCACCATTCCAGTCTATCATACAGAAGAGCATAAGGAATTCATACTGCAAATTCAGGCTTTAGCACTGATCAGTTTTAAATTAATTGAATGCAACATTTATTTTGTACACTGCTTACTTTCAAACAAACATTATTTAGAGATTTTATGGAAACTTTATCTCGTATTTATTATGAAAAATAAAAGGATCTTGGATAAAATATTAATACTACATACAACGCAGTTTTTTTTGTATTGAAATCCATATTCTATACTCTATATCTGGCATTCTGTTTCATCTTCCCGTGGACGCTTACGTGGGTTTGTTGCAAACTTTGGTGGACTTGACTCATACTGACCAGCTTGAACATCACGAAAACCTTGATTCTACGAGACAATAAAAGATAGTGATTATTTTTTTTTAATTAACAGGGCTCCAGTAGAGGAGAATGTTGGAAAAAGCTGTAAAAGGAAGACGATATGAGGGCATATTACTGTGCTTAAAATGAACTAGCAATCTATAAGGCAGATTAAGAAAAATAGGTATGAAAAAAGGTCATCAGAGTAGACAACAATAGCAGTAGATTAGGCGATAACTTGGTAAGCTTTGGTGAAGAAATGTCTCAAATATCCACTTGAAGTTTTCAAGTGTGGCTGAAAAAGTTCCATAAAAGAAATCATGAAAGGTGTATGTTAAGATAAATTGGGAAAGGAGGCATTGGATTCTAAGAGATGGAAGTTGGAGGAAAATATGAGGAGAAGGGAGGATAGTAATGGATGAAGACGAAAACTTTATAGGTGATGGTGAAAAGTTTTAAGTTAACACTGAAGAGGAGCCAAGAGAGAGAGTGATGTAGAGGCAAAGCAGATGTAGACAGGGAATTTGGGTCAGGGATAAGGACCAAAAATGAGAAGTAAGAAAGGTAAAAGGACATAAAAAAAATGCTAAGACCTACACACAATGATGGTGTAAAGGATTTTAAGCAAGAGAGGGTCCACAATGGCAAATACAGTAGAGAGGTACAGGTAGAAGAACAAATAATGGATAAAAACAGTTAGCAGAAAGATGAGAAGTGGTATCAGGGTGGCCGGGTGAAAGTTGAAATTAGTAAAGAGATGTTAATATGAGGGGAAATAATAGATTTCAAACAGGGCAGAGTACCAGGAGAGTGCATGAGAGCCTACACATGCATTTGAACTGCCATTAAGCAACAGAATCCAGGGCAGATTTGAATTGTTATTGCAGTGGAAAATAGCAAGGTCAGAAGAAGACAGGACAGAAAATGGTTATAAGGGAGAGAAGTGATGAAGAAGGACTTAAGTAAACAAATGTAGTGGGAAAGAGGAGGTGAAGGGGAAAGAAAACACTAAACAAAACTGGTTCAGGGTTTTTTTTTGTACAATAAACTATCATTAGAATCATGCATAAAAAATTTGCAGTTTGTCAATGCACAGTAATTGGAAATGATTGAAGATTCATAGAGCTCCTAATTACATAGCGACACTTAATAGATAGTTTTTTACTTCAATAAGATTAACCACCTGTTACATGCTGCCATTCTAATCGTGGCAACATGTAAGTTCTTACCTTATTTGCTACTGGCCTTTGCTGTCCTGTCCCAGTGCCTCTATATGAATCCTTACCTGCAGACCATTGCACATGTTTGTTACTTGTACCTACTGATATTAGTGGGCGCGCCCTTCCACCCTCTGCCTTTTATGACCTTTTGGTTGCTGTGTTACTGACAGGTCACACAGCCAATCACAGTCGTAGGCGGAGATCTGCTAGTCAATCACTGGCCACCAGCCCCTTCATAAGTCCTTGTCATTTGCTGCCAGTTACAGTTCATGTTTAGCCCATTCTGTTTCATGCTCCTGCCTTGTGCTATTATTTTGATTTCTGAGTGACCCAGTTTCTCTCCAGATTCCTACTGCCTTCCCAGCCTATCCCTACCATCAGGGTCTCTAGTGAAGACAAGGCCCTAATTAAACTCGGTGCTCTGGTTGCAGCATTTGTAACACCAACTTTTATTTTTTTAACATGTTTACAATTAATTTTTTTTTTATATACTTGGGATCTCACTCATCATCAATTATCCCTGCTGCCAATACATTGTTTATGTATTATGATAATTATGCAATTCTTGATAAGGCAATCCTTGATAATTATAACTTGTATTAAACACTGCAATATTATGCTTTATATACATGCTTTATATACAATTTTTTAAATGATTACCAACTTTTACTTTGATTTAAATAAATGTTAAACAAGCTTAAATACTAGTAAGCAGACACTGCCCTTGAGAAAGGACCTGTCCCAACATGCGTCATCTGTATCCACTTTAAATGTCTCCAACTACCAAGCAGCTGCTTTCATCTTCCTGTCAAACCTTTTGCAATAGGAAACCGGGCCTGCCCTGCCTTGATAAGGCATAGCAATCGATCTCCGAAAGGTGAGTTTCCCCTAACCCGCTCCCTATCCCAAACCCTAAGTCTCGCCCCCTGCAGCCTAAATCTAAATCCCCGGCGGTGGCACTTCCGAAAGTGAATGGATGAGTATGCGAATCGCATACTCACCCATTCATAAAAAAAAAATTCTCAGTGGGCTCGTATTCGAAATAGGGACACCTGAAAAACAGCTTTCGGCTGTCCAAAATTTGCAATGCGAGCCTTTGCAGCAGGGACTCGCAACGGAATATATGTACCCTAGGTATGGTCATTAGGACATATTTGACACTTTAAATAATTATTTTGTGTATGTTTTCCAGCTTGTTTTATTTATGTTACTTTAAACTGTTTATTTAACCCTTTATGCCTTTTTTGCTCTCTCTGGACTCATTGGGCTGGATCCAGACTTAAGAAAGAGCTTGAAATTAAGAGAGGAAGGTTACACCTGGGCAAAACCATGTTGATTGCAGAGGAAGTCAACTTAATTGTATTCTTTGCATGCAGGAATATAACTTTAAATTGCCTACTGTACAGACTGTGACCAGCTTTACTTTTACACTGATATTTAGACATGGGATAGGAAACATCACATCTCAACTATAACACTGTTCGTAACAGATGAAATACGACTCCCCTGAAATCAACATGGTTTAGCCCAGGAGTAAAGCTGGCCATACACTAGAGCGATTATCGTCACAGCGTGAAATTTCTGATAATTCTGCCGATTTTTCCTCTAGCGGCAGGTAGCGACATCGGTGCCATACACTATGCGATAATTAGTCCGATATTTCAAAAGTGTAAAAAAAATGCACGATTTTTCATTGCCTTTGTCGGTGGTGAAGATATTGTTCTTGACCACACACTAGGCGATTATCGCCGCATGTTTTGCAAAAGGGGCCGTGTCAGAGTTTGATTGACAGCAGCATTAGAGGATTTTAGGCGGAAATGGAAAGTCGAAAATTTAGTTCATGTTGTTTATTTCATATGTCTTTAATAGTAAACCATATATATTTCTTGGGTCATTTTCTAGTTATACATGTAGTCTGGGTAATGGTTTTTCATGTTGTTTATTTCATCTGTCTTTAATGGTAATCCATATATATCTTGGGTCTTTTGGTAGTTATACATGTAGTTTGGGTAACGGTAGGCAGACGAACATTCGTGCGCAGCTGCACATTGATATATGCCCATAGCTTTCTTTACCAGACATGCAGGTACTTTATTCTGTAGTCATTACAAGACGCCATCTTTCATTACGGGTCACGAGAGATAAACAGGAAGAACGATATCTACATCAGCATAGCCACATCCTACAGGGGTTGGGATAAAGTCAGGAAAAATCGGCAGAAAAATTTACGATTATCAGAAATGCCCACACACTGTCTGATATCGCTAGCGATAAACAATAATTTTAATTGCAAACCACCCGATCGGATTATCGGACGGCAGCCATTATTTTTTGATTATCGTCCGTTTCTGACAATAATCGGCACCATACACTACAGCGATAATTCGACCAATCCACGATAAATCGAAGATCGGGACGATAATAGCTCTAGTGTATGGCCAGCTTAACTTCTTAATTTCAAGCTCTGTCTTAAGTCTGGATCCAGCCCATTATCACAAAGCTTTTCAGGTACATAGGAATGTTGGTGAAAACACATTCATGCAACATTGCTGGTTTTATATATTTTCCATGTATGCCACTTTATTTGTTATATTAATATTGATTTACTTGATTATGCCAATATTTTGCTTGATATGCCACTCTATTTGTTATATTAATATTGATTTACTTGATTATTATTATCATCAGTATACTGCTTACCGTAATTGTAAATTGCACTGTAGACTTTATTTGGTTTGGTGATTTGTATAGTGTTGCATATCTGTAATTATGAAAATATTTCTTAATTATTTTCTACAGAGACAAAGTTGGATATATTACATTAAATACAATTTGTTAACAGTAATGTAAAATATTAAGAAAGGATGACAGTGCTGCAGCTACATCAAGCAATCTACCAATATGCACATGGTAAACCTCTTAATTATACTAAGCAGAAATCTCCATGCTATCTGCAGTATTTTGGTATTACGAAAACCCCTTGGTAAAACATTCATTAATAAAATGCTGAAATGAACAATTATTATATAAGTTAAGTATAAATTTAGATACTCAGAGGACCATTATTTTAACAGGTTTAGAAATTTGTGGAAAAAGTGCAAAATAGTAATTTGTTTAATTCATCTACATAAATAACACTGCTCATTTTTGCTGTGTCAATTTTTTACTAATTATTATGTGTATATAAACTAATGTATCCACATTCTCATTGTGTGGCTGGGGAGAAGTCAAGGTCAAATAAAAAAAACCAAAACAAAATATAAAAGCACACACAAGTTTAAACAGTAAATTATATTATTTTAGCTATATATTACAGAAAAACATTGACTTAATTAAAATAAGCTTTTGTGTTTAAATGAGGCCAGTAGAAAAATTGTACATCTACATTTGGGACTTTGTTCATGGTATTGTCTCTCAACTTGCAAATCAGTTTGTGTGTATATCATGCATAACAGGATTGATCGCACATTTTTTTTTCTTGCTTTTCATATTTTCATATTTGTTTACAATATCCTGTATAATTCAAAAAATGCAGTTCACCAAAGAACACAAGGCAATAATAACGTGTAATGGAATAACTATATTTACCAATACTGTAGCCATTAAAAACAAGGATCAAGTCACTTGTCAGATTCTTGTGAACTTGAAGGGACTACATGGTATTTGCTCACCAAATAATATATTCTTGAAATGGTCAAGGTCAATGTTACACTTGAAAAGAAAGGTGTTTAAAGTGCTGGCTACAGTTTCCCTAAATAACATATTATTCAGTGACCTGAAATAGACATGAACCGTAGAAGGTAGGGACTATCATTTTCCTGTTACTTCATACATTTTCTTTTGTGTTATTTCATCTTCTAACATTGGTAGACCTAATATTGTACAAGGATTTGTCTTTATTTCTCTAAGTGATACTGTCTTCTCATGTGAGAAAGGACAAGGCTATATGCCACATGTTATGACAATACCACCAAGGAGCATGGATCTATCGCACCCCTGAACATTTACCCAAGGTTATTCTGGGCATCCGTAATAAAATATAAAGTATTAAAGCAAAAGTTTTCTACTAAAAGAGTACATTAGATAGAAAATCATGAACTATTGGAAATAAAAGGCCAGGTTTTATATAACTCCTATAAATATCCACAAAGTTCAGTTATCTTTTAAGTAATTCAATCTTCAACACTGGTATTCTAGTTAGTTAAACTATATTATCTAAAAGCCCATTTTCCTTCTGAGCACCATGGCAACTTATTATGGACAAAGACATAGAAATCCAAAATAAATGTAGCATAAGGTATGTTTTGCACATTTTAATTCTGATGTAACAGAAAAAAAGAAATGAACAGAACATCAGGCTCTCCATAGTGTTATCTAAATTAGGTATTTTTTTGTTTTGTTTAGTATGTCAATATGTACAAACACCATATGTGTAGGTATTAATATAATTCATATTTATCTATTTCAAAAGTGGGGGTAAATTCATATAACAAATATAAAGACAGATAATAAGCAATGACTATGCTGCAGAAGGTACAACTAAACTACAGGAAATAAAAAAGGAATTTAAATTAAATTACAAATGCATTGACAATCAAGAAAAAAGTAAATAAGGTAAAGACCATTATTATTACAATATTAAAATAAGAGGAGTTCAAAAACAAAACTAAAAACCAAAAAGGTCTATTTTAATATTTATATTTTTAAATAAGAATCCCAACAACACATTTAAATAATACAGTGTAGGTACAGTGGTACATAAATAATACAGTGTAGGTACAGTGTATTGTGTAGGATACTATCAAAACATTCTCACTAACAGAATATTTTTATTGTAGCTATTTAAAATGCACAAACTTGACATGGTGTGCTAGATATAGTAGCATGTATACAAACCTTTGCATACTTTCCCAATGAAGAATTATTCGGTTGGTAGCTGCATGTCCCCAACTTTCTCCTGTAAAAGATTAAACATAAGCTAATAAAATGTTGTTTTGGTTTAATAGGTGATGTCGATAAGGATGCTGACCAACATTGTTAAAAAGTAAAAACTTGACAAAAAGCATAGTCAGTCTTTATAAATGGACACCAGGCTGCTTAAGGTTTAAATTTGCTACTCTTGTTTAAAGTTTGGTACACACTTTTCCAATCCATATCCAATTCAACCTCCAGCAATCCAGATGGGCAGACAAAATAAGTGTGTATCCTTACATGACCAATACTGGTTTCCAGTTTTTAAACTAAATAAAAAATTAAGATATCTGACTGCCAACCAATTTACACGCGTGTACGCTTCTGTGACGGCTTTGTCCAATTCTTCTGATTCTGACGGCATGCAGACCTGCCTTAGTGTTTGAGTGACAGATGGTCTGGTGAAGACTGAAAGGCTGTGTAAAGTAACATGATCGTCTGAGCTGGTTGGAGGTGCACCATAAAAATTGAACATGTGTGTGGTGTATCATGGTTAGGGTGTGTATCTACCAGCCCGGTCTGGATTTGAAGAGAACTGGACAAGTAAGTATCCATCAGCTTATCTGAACAACATTAGTAACAGTAATTATTTTTTACATTACATTTCTGGAAATGTGACTTTATAAGGCATACATTTTTTACACATCCTTATTTTTCTAACTTAAATGGTTCCTCAATTTGATTCATCCAGCACTGGTTTACTCTAACAGCAGCGGCGTGTAACAAAGGACAGACTGAACCTATCCTAACTATTCAAGCAGCTATGTGCATGATAGAAGTCCTTTGAAGGTCATCTTCAGTCAACATGGGAGACTGGTTTCCTATATCAAGCAATTATACTAATGATAACATAATTTCAATACATTAAGTACATTACTGTAAAAAAGTAAAAACCTCTCAGTGTGTACAAGTTTAGCATTAGTCTGGTGCGGGAATGTTAATGTAATAAATATTTTGATGCAGCACTCACTGCATTATTCATCTAGATTGAAACTATGGCCTAGAATATCTCTCTTTATTTATTATTATATTATATTATGGTCAGAGATAGGCAGGAGAAATAAAGAAAATAGAAATGGTTATGATTACAAAGAGGCTAAAAGACATGACCATGTACAATCTGTCTTTACATTCAGAAGGGTAAAAAAAGAAAAACAATTTCCCTTTTAAAACATTTTACAAGTTACATAATGGCAGCCAATACTTCCATTCTGACTAAAGGATTTGCACTCCAGGCAAAATAAATAAGGGATTAATAGTTCTATTAGGGATTTTGCATGTTGTACCCAGTCAATAAAGTGCTATTCCGTAATTAAGGAAGAAACCCCCCAAGCAAAATATAATTATGAATACAAATATTCTTAATAAGTGTGAATTGCCAGTTTAAAATACATGCATATAACTGGCTACAACTTAAATTTATACAAACATTCCTTAAATCCATGCTCTAAATTTTGTGTTAATAATTTAATAGACAAGAAAAATACATTTCAAGATATCAAATATTTCTGTGTTTCAAAACACTGTTTGTTTGCACAAACAATATAAATAGCACTAACAAAAATTAGTTGATCTCATTTAGTTGATGATTATGTATCAGATGCATTTATAATAAAGCATCCCTACTATGCTTTGGAATCCCAGAAAAACACAGTTCTCTAAAATGCTGAAGGTAATTAACTTGAGTTATGCAATACACCCTTTTCTGACAATTTTCGCATTAAATTTATGGGAAAAAAAATCATAAAAAAATATGTAAAGGTAATAAACTTATTATGGTGGTACACCTTCCTGATTATACTGGTGCCAGCATTAAACAGCGGCAGCACAAAATTCTAAGCAAGGAATTTCCTATGCCCCAAGGAATCAGGAATATGGAAAATTCCCTTCATATAAATAGAAGTGCAACGCAGCTCTTTTATTACACTATTGTTTTAAAATTTTAAAACCTAGAATCGTATAAGAATATGACATCCATGAATTTGGTGAGAAATACAGAGGGTAAAGAGGAGCGTGTGTATGTTTTTTTATTCTATTACATCAATAGTTGTTATTGAATTTTTTTAAATTAAGTCGAAAGGAAAAAAAGGGGGGAGAGATGGTGGAGGGCACATAAATACACCATGTACCATAAATATCAATCTGAACATAGATGCTTACAATACAATGAATCTGAATCTCAGAGATTATTTAGAGAAGTGAAGGATGGGTCTCTTTATCTCTGGGAAATAGCTGCCAGTGTCACAATAAGAATATGACACGACACAGAACATACCGAGTGTGTTTAGGAACAGTAGGAGGGTAGAGATGCAAGAAAACAACCTCGGAAGTTGGGGACAGCCAAGACAAATACTTACCTCCATATAGGCTGAATGGAGAGGAAGACCCAAAATACATGAATGATATCACTAATGTAGTTACTGCACCGCAGTTACGCCAACAGCATTTTTATTAATTCAGCCACATCTAATGTATTCTGAATTGGGTAAGATATAATCTATTCAATAATTTAGTCTGCATCTCAGTGTGGTTCATACATCTAGACATTTTATAGGTAACATTCTAGATATGCTCCCACTGAGTGTGTGAGAAGGTAGATCTGTTGAGTTGTGATTTAGATTTAGCAGGCCCCTCTTCCGTTGAAAATCTGGAAAAAACAGGTCAGGTGGATGACGAATGTGACCCTTAGATCCAGAGAGGATTGTATCCCAGTGTTGCAATTTAATATATTTAAAATGGTCAGCAGGAAAAAGATCAAATTTATCTTAAACAGTAGAGAAAGGCTGCAAAGTACTTCCAGAGAGAAGGTCTAATAAAAGAGTCTACCCTGGCTATTCATGGGATCAGCTTGAATGGAAAGCTTACAAAATGAAAGGGTGGCAGCATCCATAGAGGTCACAACACCATCCCAAACCCTCAAGGAGTACTGGGTGAAAGCTGAATATGTTTGACCCGAGTGGCGCATTGGTTCTGGAGTCCAGAGTATGTCATCAAGTAGAAACTCCGAACTCAAGGCCCATTCTCCATCCATGCAGGGTCTCTGAGCAGGTGGGAGGACAATTTAGAATTTGCAAAACAATACATGCCTCCTTATATTTTATTAGATCATGCCCCAAATTCCTAGGCAATATCATTCTATTATAAGACATTCTGTAGGGTTTGTCTTTCCAAATATATGAAATAATAGCCGAGTGTAATTTAGACATGAAAGACTTAGGAGAAAAAAAGGATGGGATGATGCGGAACAGATATAAAAGATTAAAAACTAACATCATATATGCTGCAAGACGACCCAACCAAGATACCTTATAGTGCAGCCACAGGTAGCTGGGGGGAAGTTAACTATAAATACAACTGCCATATGGCTAGGGATGTGTTTTTCCAGGTATGTCAAAGATTGTGACTTCCATGTATATGGGAATTTTTGATGTAGGACAGTTAAAGAGGAGACTGGGGTGCAATAGCCAATATATTATCCTTCGGTATCGTAAGTTATTGAGAAAAAAGCTGACAGGAAGCCATTGCTGAAGACCCTAGCAGATGGGTTGGAGTAAAGGGCCAAAACAGAATGTAATATACAATCCCTAAAGCCAAACTTCAGCAGAGTTTCGTGCTAGTAAAGCCAATGGAGCCTATCAAATGCTTTCCCTGCATTTATACTGTCAAACTCTGAGGAGGTACCAGCTATCCTTTCAACTAAGTCAAATACTCTGTGGGTATTGCCAGGGACCTGTTGGTTAGGGGCAAATCCAACTGGTCTGAATGGACCAGATGGGGAAAAAAGGGAGTAATGTGGTTAGCAATCAACTTTGAATAGATTTTCAGGTTGGTGTTAAGCAAAGATGGGGAATGGTTATGATCTGAGCCTCCAGCATTTCCCCTACTGAATTAAAAAGTTTCTAAAGAGGTGATAATTCTTCATGAAATGTGGCATAGAACCGATTTATGAAGCCATCATGCCAAGGGACTTAAGATTTTTTTAATAGCAAAATGCAGGAGGGAGTCTGTCTGCTCTGTTTCCTGCAATATAGAAGGTTCTAGACAAGAGAAGCTTTTGTAACTAACTACCAGGACAAAAAGTTTAAGGCCCTTCAGTAATGCACTTTTAGCCTCTGGGGAAGATAATAAGTAATCAAGAGCTGCCACGGCCTAGGAGGGCTATAAGACTGGTGGAAAGGGAAGGGGGCAGGGGGGAAAGTAAATGGAAATAACAAAGGATAGAGAAACAGAAATGGCCCAAGGCATCGAGCCAATGTATTCACCACAGAGAGAGGAAAGGGAAAATGTGGAAAAGTCGGTACTTGTACAGGGGTAACATTGTAACCTAATACTCATGCAGTGTTATACAAACAAACTTACAGTTATTAAGGCAAAATCATGTAGCTCTGTGTTAGAGATGGTTTAGAGATTGCCCAGAATTTTAATATTATTACGACTCCAACGATCTTCCACCTTATCACGAAAAATAGAGATTAAAGCACATCATGGGCAGAAATCAGATCATTGTGAGAGGAGACTAACTTCCATTATGTGCTTGAGATCGTTACTGCGATTACCTATCTCAGACTAGGGGCCAGATTTACTAAGCTACAGGAAAGGAAAAGTGGAGATGTTGCCCATTGAAACCAATCAGATTTTAGCTCTCACTTTCCTATTACTTGCTACAAAATGTTAACTAAAATCTGATTGGTTGCTATGGGCAACACCCCACTTTTCCATTACCGCAGCTTAGTAAATCAGACAATTAAGCTGACAATTTCAGCCATAGTGGGGTCCCAGGCAGAATTATTAGTAGAACAAAAAGGGCTGAAGTTTTAGCCCCCTGGGCAAGTGGAAAGCGCTCTGGAGATTGGAGTACTGGATTTTTTTGGATGCACCATGGCAAAGCAACCAGGGAAGAAATAGGTCTTGTAGTAGGAACAATAGTGCAGATTACACAATATATATGATTTTTTTTTTGTATTTTATATATTAGATTTACCATAGAGAGCTTGACAAATGTGGTGAGAGTTGGCAATGTATAGGCTGCGGGAAGCAGTCACTGCATGGATGAGTCGGAAGAAAAATTAGCTGGTCATCAAAGAGTTAAGTGTGCCAAAAGATTAAGTGAAAGTTAAGTGAAAAGAACTGGCAAGGAAGAAACATTACCATAAAATAATAAATCAAAGTAAAAAACCACTCACAAAATGGGTCCAGCACTGGACATTGAAGGATACGTACTGCAGTATAGCAGGTACACTGGTCATTCTTCCCACTGCCACATAGGAAAACTGCCTTTGTACTAAAGAACTTGGGGCAACTTAAGTCCAAGAAGCCAGGGGAACAGTCCGAGTTGACAGGAGGGGAGATCCTCAGGTGAACATGGAAGACATACACAGGCCAGGCCTTTGGGAGCAAGTCACACTCAACAGGCACCTGGGAATTATCTGGATTCCTCCACCTACCACGCACCAACTTCAGACTACGTGCTCCACAACCAATAGGCCATAGAAGCGGCCCCAGCTCCGGCATATAGCCAACTTAGGTAAGAGACTCACCCTTCAGCAGCTTATGGGACCACTTCTGCAGGGGAAGAGGGAATAAGGCAGGATCTATGCAATTTGGGGCCTACCATGCAGCGGGCCTCTAGCTACATTAGGAGTTAAAAACAATCCTGGATGGGACAGCCATAAGTTCAGTGCAGTTTTAGGAGGCTACAGAGACAGGGAAACAGGGTAAACCATGAAAAAGACCAATTTAGAGAGAGTTGTTGATAAAACTTACAGAAGTACTAAAGGCCATGCTCCCGTATGTACGTTCTTTAATAAACAGCAAAGTACTTTTGGTCCTGCAAATGCCAGCATGTGCTGGTTACCATGGATATGCTGGGCCTTTTATACTTTAAGTGGCAACATGCTCAACCAATCCATCAAAGGGGCCTTTGTATGCAGGCAGTTATATAGTTCCACCACCAAAAGTTATCTATTTTTGACTCACCAATGTGTGGGGTGGAACCTGGACTATAAGAAGCTCCTGTGGACAAACTGCTTATTTTAATATGCAACAGTCTTAATTACTAAGAAATCAAAATCCAATAAACTACTATAGAAAGTTGGTATCTAAGTTCTCCTGAAAGACTAAAACAGAACTTGATTTTCGTAACAAGATAATGTGCATAGCAGATGGGTAAATCAGCAATATGCATCAAAATGACAGCATCAGCTGTTAATACAGCACTGTGAAAGAAGAGAATGTGCAGACTTACCCTTACACTTAACTACCAAATAAACAGAACATAGAGAGACCTCTTTTCTTCTACATAATCCTTATTCTTTTCCTAATTTTTTTTCAAGTTTTTTATATGTATTATATAGAAAAAATAAAAGCAAACATCAAACAGCCCAGCTTAATATACACCACTTCCATGCTAAAGAATTCACAGAAAAACTGTTAAAAGATAGCAGGTTTTGGACCAATGGTATCTGTATCTATGATATCCAAAGTCCTTCACCACAATCCACAATGGAAAAAGAAACATTAGGTGACTGCACTCACATAATGGTACGTGAAACACCACAAATTCAAATCACTTTAAAAGATCTTTCTGATCTAATGGTCTTTCTCCACTCAAACTTGTACACACGTGTTCAAATGTAATTAAATTTGCAACATAGGAGATTGATCGTAAAAAAAAAAAACATATAAAGATGTGAACATTCATGCAAGGCATACAGTATCTGGCCATTGGTATGTTCTTGCATTTGCTGTAGACTGAAAAGTATTAATTATTGTGAGTGAACTCTGCTGAATAAGTATGAGGGATACAGTTTGAAAACTGCCCCTTACAAGAGTAACAACAGAGGAAGCTCTACTATAATCAGGAGTTTATTCATAAGTGAATACTTTGGTATATGGCTGCGCAACTATTTATTCTTAGTTAAACAGTATTTACAGAAAAAACAGGTTAAAGTTGGCATATCAACAGTACAATAAAATAAAATAAAGAATAAGAATTGTGAACATGAAAAAGATTCTCTAGATTTTCAATGTATTTATTTTCCAAGTGTTGTGCCGCTAAAGGTGCCAAAGTCTACACATTGTGACATTTCATTTTCAGGAACCAAAGGGATGGAATTCCCATGGACACTAAATGACCTTTGCAGAACAGGTACATGTAGCATTTTACCAATTTTCCTAAAAGTGCATTGTGATATAGGAATTGGCAAATTGTTACATGTACACAGACAAATTTGTTTGTTTTATATCCCAAGTTGTGTTAAAATCAGTATCATACCTAAAGCTGGTACCAACACAGATTCACTAGGACCAATTCTTGTAGTCATCTGATTAGTTAATATCACCTATAAAACAAAACAAAAAAAGCAGGAAATTTATATTAATGATATAAAAGCAAATTTTTAAAAACTGTAAACACTTTCCAACCAATTAAACCTTAGTGTACACATAAGTTTTTTCAATAATTTTAAAATGTCTTGATTTTTAATGCCCCATGACAGTAATGCCAAGAGATGGTCGAGGTGTGTTGACAAAAGTCTATTTTTCCCATTCTATTCTACAATACTGCAAACTTTGAGCAAAAAGGGGACTTGTTCTTATGTTGCAACAGTGACTAAGGACTGTCTCCGGACTTCTACTACTGCATGCCACTCCCCTTGCTTGTATGGTAGTTACGCTTGGCAGACCCTACCTTAACATTTCTGCACTGTCCCCACATAAAATGGGGACAGTGGGGAAATCTGGATTGTATGTAAGGCCTGAAGCCAGCCTTACTGTATAATTACCATCCCTAGTCCCTGTGTACGGAGTGGAACACTAGGATGGATCTATTTTCAGAATTGCAACCTTTTAAGTTCTGGTACTGCAGTAGACACACATGCACCGCAGCATTTTTTTTTAACATAACAGTCTTGAAATCCCCCATTTCCAATATTGCATGCATATCAATACCCAATTGTAGATAGTGCTACTGTCATTAAGTTGGATAGAAGTTTTGTTTAGGTAAGATGGTGATAATGAGATTGGAAAAAAAGTCATGTACCTGACAGGTCTGCTATCAACTTGTGCTTAGAGTAAAAGCATCTAAACGGTGTTATTTGACCTTAACGTAATATTGCTGCACAATAGAGATCAGAAAGGTAGGTGCAAAAATAGAGTTTGTATTTGGAGGGCAGACAATGCTACTGTAGGTCTTTAATAAAAAAAAATAGAGCTGCTCAATTTGTTGTGTTCAATTTATAATTATATCCTAACTTTAACTATAACCCTAGCAGCAGCCTAAACTTAACCCTAACTGTAACCTAATTCTAACCTTCACCGCAGCCTAACCCTAAATGCAGCCTAACATTAACCTTATCCCTAACTTCAGCCTAAACCTATCCATAACTCTATCCTAACCCTAAACTCTAACCCTAACCTTAACTGCAGCCTAATTCTAACCTTAACTGCAGCCTAACTCTAACCTTAACTGCAGTCTAACACTAACCGCAGCCTAACCCTAAACATAACCAAAGCCTAAACCTAATGCTAAACCTACCCCTAAGATATAGCAGTCGCCCATCCAGATGTCACAGTCGAAACTGGAAGTTATAGCAGTATAGTGCAGAATCATCCAGCGGGCGTCCTGAGATGCAGTGGTAGTGAGCAGGTGTCCATCGTAACGGTCAGCGTCTGACAATATCCCCAATCACAGACGGGACCATTTCTAGCTTGGGTTGCCAGCCCTTAGAAACTGAAATTCATAGCGCAAGGGTGTAAATTTGGGCATTGTGCAATGCGCACCACAGAGGCCACCAGACCACCTGGCGCCTGAGGTGTGTAGCCATTGAGTTAGTGGCACCCATCGGGAGGCAATGTAATAAAGAAAGACGTTAGGGAGGGGTGCTATGGTACCTGGGGCCTTTGATGTTCACCTGAATATTTACTCCTTTATACTAACATCCTGAACCAAAAATTACTCCCCAGGATACAGACAGGACGACAGTCAACATATTCAGTATATTCATTCATCTTTATGCTCAGAATAAACATAGACCAAAGAATTGTTACATACAAAGCACAGATTACATAGGCCCATTGGTCGTTATCTGCCATCGATAAGAGGTTTTTCCAGTTATAACTGAAATATAGAGTATTTATTTATCTTTTGTATTTACACAACTGAGCAGGAGTTTGCACAGAAATATGACCTGGAGAAAGATTAGTGGAAAGTGACACAAATACTCTGTGGTGCAGTAATATTCTTGCATTTTGTTAAATTCCCAGATATTAGCACAAAATGCATGGGCCGGAACAAGCATCCAAAGAACCAAATTTAAAGAATGAAGTGTTAAATGTAATTTCTTTTGATATACTATCGCCATCTAGAGATAGATGCAGGTATTGCATGAGAATTTTCCTCTTGGCATATGAGGCACAGGTCTAGAGGCTCCACTTGCTTTGGACAGCCAGGACTGGAAGTTAGGTGCAGCCTAGTTTCTTAGTTTGGCCTTAGTGTTGTAATAGATAATCCCCAGTTGAATTTCAGAGAAGGGGAGGAGTCTTAACAGAAAGGCGGGTTTACACAGATTGGAGCAGTCTGGCAGACAATATGGGAGATAGATGGGGGTGGAGTAGGGCAAAGGGGTGGGGCTTCGTATGCCTGAGCAGTCCTGGAGGATATAAGGGGTGGAGTCTGAGCAGAGGGGTGGGGTTAAGAGCCAGACAAGGCCTTCTTAAAATTCTCCAGTTGTAAAACTATGAGTCCCAGCTTGATCTAACAATATGGGAATATCAGATATCTGTCAAAGTATGCTGGGACTTGTATTTTCATATCACCTGGGATGAAGCAGGATGGCCAGGGTTGGCCTGAGCAGTCTTGTAAGCAATATGGGAAATGTAATGGGTGGAGTCTGAGCAGAGAGGTGTGGCTACATGAATATAAGCAGTCTTCTCTGTGTCACGCATATGGGAGAGGTCACATGGTCTGCTAGCGGCTTCTCCATCTGTCTCCTCGCTGGCGATGATGTAATGAAGAGGGTCATGCCTGCTGGTGGCTCCTTCTGTCATTACATGCTGGTGATGTAGTAAACGAGAGGCCACTGTCTCTGGCAGAGGCCACAAAAGAGGTGGAGTTTATGAGGAAGTGGATGTAGTTTTGAACAAATATGGCCATTTGTGGGTGGCGTTCTAGTGGACCAGGGAGGGGATTATTTTGACCCTCTTTTGGGATTCTAAATGTTGGGAGCTATGTTGTCCCCCGCCACCAGTGGTGTCCGAGGCTTTGGTCTATGTGGTCTATATCCGGCTCTGAGTGGGACAGTCCCTCTTTTAGCGCTTTACTATATCTAATACACATGATCCCATTTTGTGATGGCCCCACCCCCATGGTACAATGACCACTCCCCCTTTTGAAAGCCATCTGATTTTAAACCATCTCCATTGCGACCACACCCAGAAAATGGCGGCCTCCAGGGTGACCAGGAAGATGGTTCATTTTAGGGTGACGGAGGCCTGTACTCTGCTGGTTCATTACCTATGATCTGTAAAGAATAAATATATTCACATGTATTTCCTCCCAGCCACAAGGTCAAGCCAGTCACATTATATGGTTCTCGTCCAACAACACAAATGCTGTTTATCCCTGAGTGTCCTGGGACACAGCCAGGGTGCACTGCAGAGCAGAGAAGCCTCAGCTGAATTTATTGTCTTGCTTACAGACAGACCTGAAACTCAGGGGCCACAAAATGTCCCTTTCTCTTATCATATTCATTCAGCTCTCTCTTCCTCTGTTTCCTATGTACCCCTCACCCACTGTTCTCTCTATACCCCTCTCTCCTCATTGTTTCTTCTATACCTCCCTATCCCCACTGCTCCCTCTATACCCTCTACCCACTGCTCCCTCTATACCCTCTACCCACTGCTCCCTCTATAAACCTCTCCCCACTGCTCCATCTCTACCACTATCCCCCGAGGGATAGCAACATAAGCAGATGAAAACTGACCTTGTGTATTTATCCTCCTGTACTCACAACCGTTACTACAGTCATTTCCTTTATTTTGCTTTATACTCCACCTGAATCCCCTTTACCTTACTATCCCTTTCTCTTCCCCTCGTCAGTCTTTATGTCAGCCTCAACCTCCATTCCCAGCACTCACTGCAACTATTACAATGATCTCCATAAAGGTTTCTTTCGGTGATTACACTGCAGTTTTATAAGTAACATGCTGTGAACAAATGTCTCCAAGGAACATGTCAATCATACAAACCTTTTCTCTTGTGCAAATAAATGGAAAAATGTGGAGGAAAGGGGTGTGTGGGTTCTTACATTAGACGACATTATGAGAATTATATTTGCATTATAGCTTTGATCCTTAGCTAAAACAGCTTAGACCTCACAACTATTCATTTGAAAACCTGCCAGGTTATTACCTTTGGAACAATAAATACATACAATCCGAATGTTGAAGAGTAATGGAATAAAGGAGGCATCTGCTAAATCAAAAAGAACAATCAAGCAAGACGACTTGCATGTTGTTTCCAGTTAGAATATATTTGAACTGGCGCAATGACAGAAACTATACATAAGCATGGTCCTTTTTATATCTTCCACATTAGCTAGCTAATCAGGCATATCATGCTGTTAACTCCTCCAGCACTGAAGCCATTACATTGCCTGCTGGTACAGCTAGGCTATATTTAGGCTGCTGTTCAAGCAGCAATTCAGTGTGTAAGAACCTAGGAGGCTTGGTGAGAGCAGAAAGTACATTTTATTTATATTCTAAAATACTACAGCAAGCATATAAAGGCTTTATTTGAATATATATGTTTAATAGAAGGACATACTAATTCTATGGCATAAATCCCATTCTTGTATGATCAAGTCTGCCTTCTTTAACTATGGTTTTGCATTTTTTTGTGGTTCATGCTGAAATTTTGATCCATAGTTTTGACTACAAAAAGAAGTATAAGGGCTTGCAAAAAAACATAAATATATAACAATCATAACCGCATTGTATTAGCAGGGTCCAAAGTGTGTTATCAGCTGATTTTATATATTTTTTTTATATTTGTAATTATAGCCTATTCCATTCTAGTGTAAATGTTATTTAGGTATATTGATACATATAACTGCCTCATGCTTAATTTGTTATGTATGAAGAAACTTTATGGACTCCTCTACAATGTATATATAAGGCCAACACACACCACACAATAGAGAATAAGGGGTAGATGTACTAAACTGTCGAAGAGGAAATGTGGAGATGTTGCCCATAGCAACCAATGAGATTCCAGCACTCACCTTCATATTACATACTAGAAAATGTCAGCTTGAATATGATCAGTTGATATGTGCAACATGAATTTTTCCTTTTTTGCACTTTAGTAAATCTCGCCACAAAAATCAAGTTATACAAGCCTGGGAGAAGAGACCTAGGGGACCCCTTATCACTCAGAAAATGTATGAATGCAGATAACAGCAAGACTCCCCTAGGAATCCCTCTCCACCTTGGTAAGAGAACACGTACTAAATTTGTTGTCACTGGCACCTAAACTGTACCAGCTGCAGGAGATGTGGGGTGGAGTTGCCCTAGGATCTCTAAACACTAGACTTTTGTAAACACTCTCCTCTTGCAGGTTTCTAAAATGCCCCTGGTCCTTCCTTCTGTGCTTGCCCATTGCATAGATAAACATTCAGGGTCTAATCCTATTCGTGATGATAGCTCATTTGCATATAGTTGGACGCGATGTTGGCATTCCACTATTCTATTGCAAGAGTTAATGCTACCATTGCATCCAAACTGTTAACCTATTCAATTGCTCAACACCGTGGTGATCATTACAATGCTGAGCCCCAGATCACATATTTTAATTCAGACCTCTCTGACATGTAAATGTAAGAAAGAAAACAATTCTTGTAAATTTAATACTGAAATTATCCCTTCTATTGGTACACTGGAAAAAACCTGAAAAATACATTGTTAATGGCTGCAATCCCCTTATCTCTCCTTGCAAGAAAAGTGAGTTATCCAAACTGGGAGGGAAGCTAGGGTTGCCCCACAGTGGGGCATAAGCTAAGGATCTAGGGCTTTGTTTGTAATTGTTATTAATATACAGCCAAGAGTGGAATGTGGTTAAATAGGTGAGTAGGGATTGATTTCTTGATTGATTGAGTTCCAGCGATTTGTTGGTATATACCTGTTTGTCTAAAAGCCAGTCAGAGATGTATCTAAACATAGATGAGCAACTCCATGTTTACTTTTATTTAGAGAGACTACATTTGCTCCCTTAGCTCTGTCACCCATGACAAGACTCTTAGTTTTACTATATAACCTTTTGTTTTTCTTCTTTCATTTATTTACAATAAAAAAGGTTTTGCCCCATTTCCATAGGAATTGGCCATTTTCCTAAAGGTCATTTTTAATGCTTCTTTCATAATACTTGCTACTACTTATGTAAGTAGGTTTCCTTTTTATTTGAGTTTTTGCACATCTTATTGATACAATTGTCTGTTACTGATAATAATGATTCCTATCAGATGCCTCCATGGTGTCAAAAATAATCACATACATATTTTCCAATCTCCTTCCTAAACTCAATCACTGTAAGCCATTTAAAATGTCCCTACACTTCTAGTAGTCACCGTCCCCTTTTAATAAGCTAAATAGTCAATTCCAAGTTTGATTTTTGAGGTTTGTCTAGCAAAGCAGTTAAAAAAAAATATATATTTCCTATTACTTTTATATTATTGAAGTAAACCAAATACCCTTAAATAGTTATAATATTTGTGTGCAAGATTTTTCTTTATTGTGTGAAAAGTTGCAATGAAACCTATAAACCCATCACAAGTGTTACTTCTGTCAAAACAAAACACCACATTTTCAGTTTTAGACATTGTGGATAATTATCATCATAAATTAACTTACTGCTAGTTTTTGGTAATTAGCCATGCTGATCAACTGCTGTGCCAAAGTATTTAGCAGGCGTGTTCGTAAGGAGAGATCTTCAAAGTCATGTCGAAAAGGATATGCAATGCTGTCAATAATAACCAGTTTTATCTAAAAAGAAAAAATAATAATAATAACATTTTGCCCATAAACATTGTTGTTTATAACGCAAATATAGCATGGTGTGTTTACAACTTAGTATTGTGTGTTTTCATTTTCTGTGCTTTTAGATTGCATATTACTATTAAGTGTTTTTTATTTTTTTTATTTCTCTGTTTAAGGATTAAAAGCACTTTTTTTATCTTGGCATTTAATTAATCAGATGTTTAAGCTTTGTTGACTGATTAGGTCACTGGGCCGGATCCTGAAGAACGGCCGACAGGGGAATTACGTGCATGCGCACAACCTTCATATGACGCCGTAAGGGCCAGCGTCCGTCAGCTGTTACGAAAAGGCTGCATAGCTGATCGTAAAAATTAGGGTAAGAATCTACACACATAAGTGTCCAGATTTACTCCCGACAGCGGGGAATGTAGGCCAACGCTAGCTGCACCGACCTCAGGCGGCGGTAAGGCGCCCGTAGGTCAGGATCCAGCCCATTGTCTCTAATTTAAAGTGGAGTTTTGTACAACCTGCTAGGGTTTTCATCCATTTTTCATTGCCTTATTATCAAAGCACTGAATTTCTAAGCATTTAGTAGTTTATAAGTATAGTTAGAACTGGATTAGAGCTAGATTTGGGCCCATTATTTAAAATTTCCCTGTAAACTGTTTTTGTAGTTAAATTATGCTGCTTGTAAGTTGAAAAAACCTTTAACAATGTTTGGTCTTGAATCCCGAAGAAAAACTGCACTTCTTGTGGGGGATTCTATTGTTAGGGAAATCTAAGTAAAAATTGGTTCTGTAGTTAGGAATTATAAAGACAGTAAACAAGGAAAGGGAGGATGATGTCATTATCCACATTGGAACAAATAACCTGGCCAATGCTGGAGTTATGGCTATCAAAAATTAATTTAGAAAGTTAGAAATTGCACTTAAGTAGGTGGCAAACACTTTGTCTTTTTCTAACTTGATGCCAGAACACAAATTTGAAGAAGGAAGAATTATGCATGTTAGTAACTTCAGTCCATGGCTTAAGAAGTGTTATCATGAGGAAAGATTGGGTTTTGTAAAACATAGCCATACTATCTGGTAAAACATAAATCTATTCAAAATAATTATTAAAACAAGCTGCTCCCCCAATCAAGAAGGTTTCTTTGTACTAGTATAGTGAAAGCAGAAAAGATGGCCTTTAGGAATTACAAACAAACTCAGAATATCGAGGACAGGGATGGGTATTTTGCAAAGCAGGAGGCTAAGAAGGTTATCAGGGCAGCAAAGACATTGAGGAAAACTAGCCCATTCAATACAAATATGGTACAAAATCTATTTTAGGTAAATAAATGAAAGGCGAAAAACAAGAAATAGAATTCATACTGAGGGTGACAAAGTTATGGCAGATCATCTTAACAATTATTTATGTTCAATATTCACAAAAGAGAAAGAGAGGAAAGGATCCCAATTAAATAGGAAGACTATAGATATGAAGCAGGCAGTGACTAGTACTGAGGTGCAGGTATTAAAAGAACTCTCAAAGTTGAAGGTGGACAATCAGTGGGGCCAGACAGGATACATCTGAAGATACTAAAAGAGCTTAGGGCTCAAAAAACCATTTACCAAATTATTCAACCAAGGTCAATCCATGTAGAGCTTGTGAGAACCCCTGTAAATTAGTAGGCATAACCCAACATTTCTTTATTTTTATTTACCTTCATATGAAGATGGCAGCCATTTTTGTATCATGGCGTATGACAATTTTTGCTGCTGTGGATGTTTGGTGTAAATGCAATATCTCAGCTCAGAAAAGTCATAGAAAGTTGGGATAAAATCCATTATTTCAAGCTATATTTTTGTCATATAACTATTTCTCTACCTCACTTTCTTATGACTGCAATTTAAGCCCAAAATCAAAATTAATTTAATTACATTAATTGAATTAATTACTATATACTTTTGTCGAAATGTAAAATAATGATTAATAAAGGCAGAAATGGCTTGCTGTTATCCTTTTTTGATCACTATTTTTACATTCTGACAAATAAAAATATATGTAGCCAATTTTAATTAATATTTACCTACAGAGGAATTACATGTGATATTCGGTAATATTTTGCAGGAGTGGAGTGAAGTGGGTTCAGCAATCCATTATGTTTGGATATGCTAAAGCTTTGAGAAAGATAGACAGCAAATCGAAATGCGTTGAATGATATTGTGGTGATTGACTGGTTAGGTGGCCATCGGAACCAATAGTATATCCAGTGTGGCCAGGGGAATTGTTAATTATATGTATAAGAAGAAATCTTCATATATGTTTGTGAGTATCCCGTTAAATTGCTTTTAATGTGCACTTTTGTTAATACATAAGCACTATAGAGCGGCGTCCTGTGCTTTATACATCCTGGGAAACCAAGTAGATGCTTGGCTGGAGCAGGAGAAGGCCAGAAAGAGCAGGGTGCTTGAAAGGACTGAACCTACATGTTGATCCACAATAATTCTCCACTAGTATTATTTGAACAGACTGTGAGATACAGGTCATTATCAAATATCTACATGTAAATCTTTCTGGAAAAAAGTTCCCCATTGTCTTTTACAGGATTAAAAACTGAATATTAACGCGGATTGAGAAATTAGACACTCATTCATACTTTTATGATTTTTATTACCATTTGTTGGTCCATGAGCGCTTGTAAGTGTACGATTAACAAGTTTCTGTGATATCCTATACACAATATTTTCTCTTTACATTGGATAGGTAGCAGCCTATATCTAACCTAATAGTGCTAGAACTAGGCCTTTACAATTGTGCATAACATTACTTTATAAATCTCTCATATCTCAAGGAATAATTATTCCTATTGTATAGGCAGTTGCAGTACCTACTGCGAATGGATGCTTTTAGAAATAGAGACAGCCGAAAGTTGCTTTTCGGCTGTCTCTATTTCGAATATGTAGCCTTTTTAGAATTTCTTTTTATGAATGGGTGAGTGTGCTGATTAACATACTTACCCATTCATTCTTGCAGGACCCGCCGAAATCAGCTCTGGAGAGGTGAGTAACCTCTCTGGGGGTCAGGCTGCGGGGAGGGGGGTCTTAGGCTATAGAGAAGGGAGGGTTAGGGTCAGGCTAGTGAGAAGGGAGGGTTAGGGTCAGGCAAGAGATAAGGGAGGGTTAGGGTCAGGCTGTGGGGAAGGGAGGGTTAGGGTCAGGCTGTGGAGAAGGGAGGGTTAGGGCCAGGCTGTGGAGAAGGGAGGGGTGGGGTTAGAATTAGGGAAACTGTTCGGTAATTTTTAGACTTACCCATCGGTGCTCCGGGGATCGATTGCTATACCTCATAGAGACATAAGCAATCAATATCCCAGCCAGTTCCGAACTGGCTGGGAGAGAGCAGCCCTATCGAAATAGGGCAGTTAGCAACCCATACTCGTGTAGAGGTTGGTGATCCAAAAATACTATTTGAATAAAAAAATAAAAGAGAGAAGCCAGTAACGGACGTATGTGGGCACTCTCGGTAGGGTCTAGATAAAATATAACTTTTTTTTTTCCATATGTAAAAAAAAATTGGCAAATTTTAAAATTAGATTAGAAATAATCAAGAAGAAGAAACTTAAAATAATAGTCAATTACTGTCCCTTTTTCAGTATGAATACCTTTAAATAAATCTGACCAATCATTATGTGTATCACAATATATCATTTAACACATCAGGTTTTTTAAGACTTCGTAGCATTGGATTGGATCCAGACTTAAGTAAGTGCTTGAATTAGTTACTCCTGGGCTAAACCATGTTGATTGCAGGGGAGTCCTATTTCATCTGTTGCAAACAGTATTTGAGTTGAGAGGTGATGTTTCCTATCCCAAGTTTAAATAATAATAATAGAATTCTGAAAAACATGACCAAGTGAGCTGTTATCTTGAACCCTGCATGCCTGCAAGTTCTCCGTAGTAGATACGGGTGCTGAATATGATAAGCATTTGCTTTGTTGAAATATAGTCGGTTCAGGTAATAAACTGGCCAATGCTCAATAGAAGTAAATTCAATTCTAACTACACTATTTATGAACCTTAGAACAGCATTCAGATTATTAAGAAAACAATATTTTAGGCAGAATTTATAACTTAGGACTTTGTCCTGGAGGATTTGCTATTGCTCAAACACAAGCATAGAACTACCGAGCACATAACAAGTGCAGCAAGTTGTTATATTTATTCATTTTCACAGAGATATATATGCATTATCATCAATAATACTTTGGGTGAGAAGGTTCATGCATTAAAATTAAATCACACTGGAACTGTATTATGAACAAATTAAGATCCATTAATACTTAGCTTTTATAAGCATAAGAATTGAGAGACTTTTAGTGATAGCCACAATTTATTGGTCAGGCATATTATAAAGCGGTTGCAGTCTCTGGTCCAATGGCCCGCTTCATGAAATAGAGAGAGACGAAAGTTACTTTTCAGTTGTCTCTATTTCGAATAGGGAGCCATTTTAGAATTTTTTTTAATTAATAATTCGCCCATTCATTTTCAGACCCGCTGGATGACAGCTACGGAGAGGTAGTTAATTTTAGCATTATAGGGAGTTAGGGTTAGGTGTTTAGGAAGGGAGGGTTAGGACCATAGAAGGGGAGGGTTAGGGTCAGGCTGCGGGGAGGGGGTTCTTAGAGTTAAGCTATAGAGAATGGAGTATTAGGGTCAGGCTAGGGAGAAGGGTGGGTTAGGGTCAGGCTGCGGGGAAGGGAGGTTTAGGGTTAGGGTAATAGAAGGGGAGGATTAGGGTTAGAATTAGGGGAAGGGTTGGGGTTAGTTTAGCCACTCACCTTTCGGAGCACCGTGTTCAGTGCTCCGGGGATCGATTGCTATACCTCTTCGAGGCATTAGCAATCGATATCCCAGCCAGTTCGAAACTGGCTGGGAGAGAACGGCCCTATCGAAATAGGGCCATTTTTTGCGGGGACCCACACCCATTATAAAGATATCATACTGCAAAAGGGATAGTAATCGATTGTCAAATCACTACTGGCACAACATAAAAAAATTCTAAAGAGAGAAGGGATCTGGAGACCCAATTTCATGTGACTTAAAGGTAGCCAAGAAATATAACAAAGCAATGAGAAAGGCAAGTCAGATGCTTGGCTGCATTAGGAGAGGAATTAGTAACAGAAGGAGAGAAGGACTAATGCCACTTTCTAGGTCATTGGTTCAGCTTCATCTAGAATACTGTATTCAGTTCTGGAGACCATATCTCCAGAAGGACATAAACACATTATAGACGGTGCACATGGCTGGATTAATTAAATATGTATAGCTTGGAGCAGATAAGGGAAATGGGGATATGATTGCAGCCTTCAAATATATCAAGGGGTGTAACCAGGTAGAGGAGAGTGGGAAGTAGGAAGACTGGATCTGGCTATTATCTGCTGTCTCTTTCTGTATATTCTATATAACTTAGTAATAACATTGGGTAATAACAGGTCAAGTTATTGGTATTTCCTTCCTAATACAGACAGCACAGTGACTCAGTGAGTAGCACTTGCGTCTCAGCGCTGAGATCATGAGCTCGATTCCTGGACTAGGCCAGTGTGGAGTTTGTATGTTCTCCTGTTGTCTGCGTGGGTTTCCTCCCACACTCAAAAAACATGCTGCAGGTTAATTGGATGCAGAATAAATTAACCCTAGTCTGTGTGTGTGTCTCTGTTAGGGAACTTAGAATGTAGCTCCAATGGGGCAGGGACTGATGTGAATGTGAAATATTCTCTGTAAAGCGCTACGTAATATGATAGCACTATATATAAACCTGTTAATAAATAATTAGATGAATACAAAGAACTATACAAAATAACATAATGAAAGTAACAATATTTAATGAAGCGAAACAAAGTAAGACTATACAACAAAATATGTATATTTTAGACTTGAAGGAATGTAAACAACCTTATGATAAGCATGTCTGCAGAGTGTTGGGCAGGGACTACTTCTTCCAGGCGTTGCTCAACTTACTCTGCTCTGGTACCTAAGTCAGCTTTATCTGGTTTAAGAGCATGTAGGGTGGTTTGACCATCAATGTGCAGAGGAGCACAGCTCCTTCATCTCATTGATCGAGGTCAGAAAGTCATTGCTGGTGACTGGGGAGTTATCTTCTTCATAACCAGATTCTTCTGCGCTATGAGTTGGGCTTTGACGGGTGAGCACTTGCTCTGGCGTCTTCCCTTAAAAATAGTAGGAGAGGCCTTTAGTTCAAGTTTTGCTTGAACGCGGCATTTTGAATGCAGGTATTCATGCAGGCCAGACGACCCATGAATGCAGCTGGTAAGAGATAGAGTGCTGGGGGTATGTTGTTGCACTGGAAATCTTGAGAGGGAGGATAAAGAGCAGTGGTAACTCAGGTGTCTGCCAATAATATGCTATTTAAAGATATTAACAATATTTTATTTATGTTTCCATGTGTTGATGTTTATGCTTGTTGATGACTTTTTATTATTATTACTTTGATTATATTAAATCCTGGATCATATTTATGTTTATGCATTTATGTGTTTTTAATTCTAAATAATTGATGTTTGTTAGTGATCTTAATACTGGACCGGATCTAGACTCCCGCACGCTTTCTGTATTCGCGGGAGTCTGTTTGTCCAACAGAGAGGGGAGTAAACTTCCCCTTTCCCTCCCCTCTCTCCTGCAGGCTTTATGGCAGCCTACGTTTACGTTAGCTAGGCCACACCCCCGACCTAAATATTTTGTTGAGTTATCAGTCCAACACAGATTGTTTCTTGTGTGATGAGGCTTTATTTAAGTTTATTTTAAGTTTTTACACTGCTGTGGACTCAGTCACTGCCTTTAGAATATCGGCCTTGGAAAAAAAAATATAGGTGCTATGCAAACAAAATAAATAACCAAACAGACAAAATGCAAGGAGTTCATCTACTTGTATACATCAATGGTGTTAAGCAAACTACTTTTACAATTGTGTAAATCCAAGGTCCATTTCTATGCATATATAAATGCAGCTTTTGTAGCCTTCAAAAGACCATTTTGAACAAACAAAATGGTGCAACATTTTATTCATCGTGTTTTACACATCAAATGGAAATACGGACAACTGTATTTTGTGATGCAACTACTTTTCACATTAAAAAAGAACACAGATAAATAGCATTACTGTATTTCTATAACAAACAATATTACCATCGACAGGTCACAAACGTCTAAATAAATCTAATTATGAATTCAGTGATTTTACCCACAAATTGTTATGAAATGCTATAGAGAACATGAAAAATGATTCATTTCCTTTGCCTTATTGTCACCAACCATTTTTTTTTCTGTCAGCTTTAATTTCTCATGTGCTATTTGTAAAACAAATATTTAATCACAATAACGGACTCAGACATATGCTGACACTTTGAAAATAAGCTTTCTGGGACATTGAATTTCCAGCTGTTTACTGCCATCACTTTGCAAATGCTGAAATCTGCAGATTTCTTTAAAGACAGAAAACACAGAAAAATGCAGCTTATTATGGAAAAAAAAATCTTTTATTTTAAAACAGACAAGATCTTTCAAATTCACACGTACCAAACACGACTCTCAGCCAGAGTGTGGATTTAAAGCATAGATGTACACATATAAAACTGAGAGCCTGCCAGAGTCAGAACCTTCAAAGCAATCTCACCGCTTGCAGATTGGGCAAGAAATGCTAGGAGGTCCGTCAGCTGGAGCCCGTGCATGGCTGGTATTCTTCTGAGTCAGAGAGACTCCCGGAACGTCCATCTACGCATTTCGTCTTAGGCAAGACTTCTTCAGGAGACGTGGCTAACTTTTTAAAAGTCACAGTTTAAATAGGAGTGTTCCAAGACACTCTCCAATCAGCTTCAATCCGGGCATTTACTTAAAATCAACTACTTAAAAGCAACAAACTCAAACAAACTCATTCTTTAGTTATATAAAGTTACATAGAGTTCAAATGCATTATTATTCTTAAAAAACTTCAAAAACACTCGTATTGGACAACAAGGTATATCTAATCAATTCCATTTAAACAAACATCGAGAGAATTCTTAAAGGTACAGTATCATAAAAAACAATATATTTAGGAGAGACACTGTAACAAGATATGGCTATACAGATGGAGTGGCAAAAACATTTTAATATCACTTTCTTTTTACATACTAGAGAATGTCAGCTAGAATCTGATATGGTTGCTATGGGCAACATCTCCACTTTTCCAGCTTAGTAAATCTGGCCCCTAGTCTTTTCTACCATCTTTTCAACTGGGTTAGATAGTTTGGAAAAAGATAAGATTTCAAATTTTTAGCCCTTCTAAAGCTCAATTCAGGTTTGATTGGTAAGTATGGGGCTAGCACAGGGTCTATTTTTAATATGGACCAATGTTTATCGAATATTATCTTATTTTTCCCCCTGCTTGTGAAAAGTTGGTCACAAATATATACACTAAATCAGTGTTTTTAACCATTTCCTCACTCTCTCTAGATTGTAACAAGATTTAGAAGGGCAAATAATTTGAAATCTTATTTTCCTTAAGAAGTCGGCCTCCACATTCTTGATCCCTGGGATGAAAATCACTGAGAATGCAAACAGATGTGTTTCGGCACAGAACACGATGCACACTTTCTCTCATGTGCCTCCCTGGTGATTTATGTACACAACAGCTGTGGCGTTGTCGGACTGCACCCTCACTGGACGTCCCTGTATCGATGGCTGGGCCCATTGAATAGCATTAAAGATAGCCCTCAGTTTGAGGGAATACCTACTGTTCCATCGATCCTGAACACGTTGATCCCCGTTCCACATCAAGACGATCCACTCCAGTGGAGTAAAAGTTCTGCCCACTGATAGACTGTGGGAAAGAAGTCACTAACGATCGACCAGCGAGTCTTAGGAGACAGCACAATGAACTTTCTCTGTAGACACCATTATGAGCCTGACTGTCCTGCCAGGAGGTTCCATTGGAATGTGCGAGCATGGAGAACACGGTACAGGACTGTCTCGTATAATGATACAAGTGTTCCAATCAGACACACGCAGTGCAGGACTGATGGCGATAGAATAGTCAAGACTCTCCTGACCTAATGGCAATGGAATAGCCAACACTTTCATGACCAAGTCATGAACCTTTCGACTGGAAAAGAAAAACCCGCTGCTAACACGTGTCGAAAATCGTTTTCAAAAACACCATCCACTGACTTGGAGTCAGATTCGCCTTGGGTAGATTTAGGATCCACCTATAATCCTCCAAGGCCCGGCAAGTCACCAAGTAATAAAATTTCCTGTGATGGTGCCTTGATAAGGAGGTCATCTACATAGGAAATGATTGCAATTTCCTGTGACTGCAGCAGAGTCGCCATTACAGCCATTATCTTTGTAAAAACCCTGGGACCCGTGACAAGGTCAAATGGTAATGCTTGAAATTGGTCATTTTGTCTTTTGTCCCAGGATCACAAAACGCAGAAAGGACTGATGATCCTTCTAAATTGGTATATGAAGGTACGCATCTATGGAGGCTAAGAATTTTTCTTTTCCATTGCTACTATGACTGAACGTAGATTCCATCTGGAATCTTGGGATCCAAATGCAGGAGTTCAGGTCTTTTAGATTTAAAATGGGAGATAAGGAGTCGTCTGGGTTGGAGACGAGATTTATACTTGATATATTCCAAATTCCTAAGTACCTTGCTTACTCAGCAAAGTACTCAGGAATTTGGAATATATCAAGTATATTTATCAGTAGGAATAGTGAGGATTATACATTGCACATAACTTATCAGTGTGGCATAGATATGATACTCATCTATCATCACTTCTGAGTTTATCATTTATCACTTCTGGTTTTATTATTGATATTTTTATTTGATTTCTACAGCGCGCTCTCCATTTGAAATTTTGTTGGGTTGTATTGTTATTGAGATTATGGACCTCCTTGTGTAGAGTGCAGCAGTATAGCGCTGTTCCATAAGGATCTTTTCATAATGCGGGAAGCTAAACTTCCTCGCCTTTACCCTGAGCAAAGAGAGGCCCTGGACTTAGATATAACAGAGGAGAAAATAACGCTAGCAATATCACAACTCCAACTACAAAAAAAAACACCAGGCCCAGATGGGTTCCCAGCAGAATGCTATAAGATACTGCAGCTATACATAGTTCCCACCCTGAATAATTTATATAATGAGATACATAGAAACAGTAGAACATACTCTGAATTCAGTGAGGCCTTTATGGTTCTCATTCCTAAACTGAAAAAAGACACCAAAGATATTAATCCTATTGCTCTATTAGTCTATTGAACACAGATTACAAATTGATGCCTAAAATAATGGCAGCGCGGCTGCAATAAATCTTACCTTAAATTTTAACAAATCCCCAACTTGGATTTGTTAAGGGACGACACTTAGTACGGGGAGTTAGGATGGCGATAGCGGCCTCGGCTCAAGACCCAACAACTCAAAATATGCTTCTGAGTTTAGACACTCAGAAAGCATTTGATACAGCTCTGTGGCCACATTTGTTCGCAGTGCTAGAATCTAGAAATTTTGGCCGAGATTTTATATCACTGGTTCGCTACCTCTATACAAATCTCACTACTCAATTGCTAATCAATGGGTAAAGAGTGCGAAAATTTCGATGCATCGGGGGACTAGACAAGGCTGTCCACTGTCAGCAGAAGGTGTGTCTGCCTGAAGACCCGCAATCAGCTAATCCAACAATACTTCCATAGTTTTTGCGGCAAAAGCTGATGCCAGCGAGGGGCGAAAGGAAGCACCTACTGCCACATATTATAAGCGTCTCCAAGAGAAGCAGCTTCTGCATTAGGTACTGTAGTTGGTTTAGCTAATTTGGAAACCAAAGTTTCCACCTTAGGACACTGTTCCCATTTAGAAGAATACAACGCCATCAAGGAATCTGACGTGGTAAACCTACGGCGGACCACAAATCTTTATCTGGAGATTGCAATGCCGCACTGTAGCCAATAATTTGAATGAAGAAGGGAAATGAACTGACCACTTTTTCTGTCTTTTAAATATATGGGGCTCAGCCCAGGCTTGTTTGAAGTGATTGCACTTCAAGAATCTGACATCACTGCTAATATCAAATTTTTAATCCCCTGTGCAAAAGATGGATCTGATTGAGGTTCCTCACTATCCTCCACAATTTCTCCCTTCTCTCCAAGAGAATCAGAATCTGAGTGCCCCAATAGAGCTCAGGATGACAGGGGTCTTTTTCTAGCCACCTGTCTGGGTTCTTAGAAATTCTTTCAAGAGAAGCGAAAACCTTAGCTAAACCCTGAACTGACTGTTGGAATAAATGGGACCAGACAGGCTCAGAACAAGATAACTGGGGGAAAGGAGATTTATCCTAAGAGGATTCAGCTCTAATTTCAGGTTGGTTGAGAGCCGGAATTACTGGCAGCTGAACTATCACCTCAACCAACTGACCCAGAGAAGAAGCTCACACAGGCTCTCCAGAGGCAGGAGGCAGAACTATTGTCCACAACAGTAAAAGCTGTAAGAAGAAAAGGCCACCGGGTCCTGCTGACCTGATACCAATTTTGTCTTGCATTTAGCGCAAGTAAAATAATTAGCAATAGTTGCCTTAGCCTTAAACATCTTTCCCTTATCTGACATAATATTATGTATTGACATGGTGAAGTAAATAAATATATCCTACACATGTGTAGTAGGTAATTTCTTAAATATATTCACCTAAGAAGAAGCTTAGGTGTGAATGGGCCAGATTCAGAGCTCCGGCCGCAATGCAATTGAGGCCGGAGTTCTGCGAAAAGTGCTACTGTGCATGCGCAGTAATTTTGGAATGTAATCTACTTTACTTCTTGCAACGTAGATTGTGTACACGCGGCTTTAAAGACCGCGTGTACGCAATCTACGTTGCAAGAAGTAACTCTGAATCCAGCCCAATATGTCCCAGCTTTTTAAAGCGGTATTTCTAACCAAAGAGGAGTATGTTATTATCAGTAATTAAATAAAATGGTAAACTTGTCTATGATGTTCCAAACTCACCATTTATAAGTAATAACTATGATTACCTGTCTCAATGCCAAGATTTGGGCATCATATAACACTTTACCATTTTATTTAATTACCATTTTTTTAAAAAAAGAACATAGCGTCTAACTGAAAATGGCATGTTGAAAATGTATGCCACATACACAAACACACAAAAAGAATCAGCATTTAGAGATTATTAGAATAAAATACAATGAGTCCAGGGCTTCCGTTTCAAATTTAATGGCAAAACTTTTGTAATTTAATAATACAGCCTTATGTTGTAAACTACTCTATAGAGGATGTACACACCAGTGTTCTCCCCAGAAAATGTTGCCAGCCGGGTGGTATTAAATAGCAGCTGGGTGGTAGCAGTGTAATACTTTGCAATAATAATACTTGACGGGATCCAGACATACGTTCACACTGTGAAACGATTCGCTGGTGCTGCTACTGGGAACTAAGCAGTGTCAGAAAAATTTCACGGTCCATTGGAGCACAACCAAGACTGAAAGCTGGAGATCACAATCAATGTTTTGGTCAGGTCTGGCCGGGTGGTAAGCTAAAATTGCCGGGTGGAGCACCCGGCTAAAATGCCCTGGGGAGAACACTGCACGCACTCAGTTCCTAGATTATGGAGGTGTGTTGAGCCCTGCTTTATAGTTAAGGGCAAGATTATTTAACTGAACTCTTTTGCAGATAAGATCTGATCTAGAGTTGGAAGTAACAGAAATAAGAAGCAAATATACACTTGGGCATGTTGAACTGAAGGGTGCAGTTAAATTAAAATATGCGTTAAGAATGGGTTAAGAGACAATGTTTAGAGATTAAAAATAAAGATGTTCAATATTTGTGAGCAATAAGCAATATTAGACTGTACTTTCTTTGCATGAAAATTTTTTCATGAATTTGTACCCATCACATTGCAAAATGGTTTGTCCAGGTGCCGATTTTCACCTTTAGGTGGAGTTGCTTCTAACTCTGGATCAGCTCCATTGAGTGCAAGATGAGAAAAAGGAGAACTGTGCAGCTGTGTCGAGGATTGACTGAATTTTGACTAGGTGGGAGCAAGGAGAAGATTACTAAACTCACAGTGTAACCATGGTTTATGTCAGTGGTTCCCAAACCCGTCCAAGGCTCCCCAACAGTACATGTTTTCCAGATCTCCTTTCTGGAGCATAGGTGTGTTCATTATTGACTGTTTAAAAGATCAACAGGTGGTATAATTATATACCTTGTTCTGTAGGGAGATCTGAAAAACATGCACTGTTGGGGAGCCTTGAGGACTGGTTTGGGAACCTATGGTGTATGTGCAAGAATGTTTCACCAGAACTAAGTGTAGTGCTTTAGAGGTCTTTGCTAAATTACATTTACAGTATATTGTTTTCCATGCTTATGGACATTGTGGGGCTGATCCAGTCAGGAGAAATTTCTCAAAAAGATGCCAATCTAGACTGGACAAAACCACCTTATTCTAGATATTTACTGAACAGATTTATTTATAAATAAACTCTGATTTAGAGTTCAGCTACAACACAACAACAAAATACAGTAGACATACAGGGGAGGGATGGACATCATAGTACATAATAAAATGAAGCAAGCACAGACAGCAAGGCAAAATGCGAGGTGTCAAACTTGAAAAATCAGGGAGGAGGCAATAGAGTGCAGTGAGAGGTTGAGAGTGAGCCACCAGTTGGGGATGGGGTAAAAGGGTAGCAGAGGAGGACAAGAGGGTACAAAGTGAGGGGGGAGTGGTGGTGGAGGGTACACTAGGGTACATCTGCGCATAGCAGATGTAGTGCCATTGTTTAAAAAGGGAATAAGATCACAACCGGGTAATTATAGACCTGTGAGTCTGATATCAATAGTTGGAAAACTGCTGGAAGGTATATAAAGGGATAATATACAGGATTTCTTGACGTGCAATAAGATTATTAGTGGGAATCAGCATGGATTTGTGAAAGATAGGTCATGACAAACTAACCTAATTAGCTTCTATGAGAAAGTTAGTTTGCACTTAGACCAGGGTAGTGCAGTGGATATGGTCTACTTAGATTTTGCAAAAGCCTTTGATACGGTGCCACACAATAGATTGGTCCACAAAATAAGGGAACTGGGTCTAGGTAGCAACATTTGTACTTGGATCAAAAACTGGTTGGAGAATAGGGAACAGAGAGTTGTGATAAATGGAAATTATTCTAATTGGTCAAAAGTTTTAAGCGGTGTACCTCAAGGTTCTGTGCTGGGACCAGTCCTTTTTAATATATTTATTAATGACCTTGGTGATGGTATAGAGGGCAAGTTTTCCATTTTTGCAGATGACACTAAACTATGTAAGGTAATAGAATCTGAGCAAGATGTAGCGTCCTTGCAGAGGGACTTGAGTAAACTAGAGGATTGGGCGACCAAATGGAAGATGAGGTTTAACATAGATAAATGTAA
>WWET01001493.1:295519-337863 GCA_011038615.1 Limnodynastes dumerilii
TATATATATATGAAAATTCTTAAATTTCAGACTTGGGATTGTGATGTAAGGACTTATATAATTTTAACAATTGTTATTGGGAAGTTTCTGAGATGTTTGTTTATTGGGAACATCTTTGACTCTTGAGATCTTTGGTGATTGACTGAAATTATTTCCTCTGAAATATCTTTGAAGTTGAGAAGCACTCTAATGTTATAAACCTTATAATGCCTGCCTTGCGACGGGGTTAATAATGGGGATAATATTGAGGATATTCTGAATTCTCAAATTGTTTTCTGACTATGGAATTGAAACACCTTCTTTCGGATATAAGGTTTTTCCTTATAGGAATATTGATAATATGTAGGGCTTTTTACTAAACCAATTGTTCATATATGTTTCTATATAATTCTTATTAACAATAAAAATGGGAAAACATCCTCTTATGATCTTAAAATCTTAAAACTTACAAATTTAATGAATTAATGAGTTCAGATGGGATTCTATGGACTTCATGAATTTTGAACTGACGGAGGATAAGTAGAAGGGAAGAAAAATAAATAAATAAACTGAAAAGTTATAATAAAATAAAATAATATAAAATAAAATATGTATGACAGTAAGAACAAAAATGAGAACGTATATTTGCTACTCGGACCAGACAATTAGGGGTAATAATTCTTGTTTTTGGGGTCCCGTGTCTGTTCTCAAGTTTTCTGCTATGAGATGTATGCCTTCGAGTAACTTGTGGTATATGACACATACGTGGGCATTATCCTTGCATTCAGATGTATTCTCCTGATAACTGGGAGTATAAAGTGTAAAATGGCAACTAAGTGTCGTCTATTGTTAATTTGTGGATAAGTATTGTTTAATGTCAATATTGTGAACTCGATGTATTTAATAATTGAAGCTTGTTGTGAAGATTTTGTAAAATATGATTGTTTACTCCTTTGCATAATGGCAAGTTAAACAGGAGAAGGACAGCAAAACTAATTAATTAAGCTACAGCTGAGTTCCCTCCTCTTATACGGCAACCTGGATGAGACTTGTATTGCTTTGAAAAAGTCTGCGGGCCAGACGAAACGCGTAAGCGAACTACTGCACACGTGGGAAGCCCTTACTTATTTTATTTCGACCTTACACTCTATATTGGCATCGGCACTTTGATTTACTTGGCCGCTTGGAATAAACAGTTGGAGACCGTAAACCCTGAAGCGGGTAAAGGAGCGTGGCTTCGTGGATGGCTGTTGCGAGGCTATGACCAGTTTTTGAACGGCTGTTGTGAAACTAATTAGCTCAGTATTGCGGAAGGTGGCCACCGACATTACCGCTCAGAGCAAGATCTTCAAGGCTCATATTGGAGGACTGGGTGTCTTTTACAAACGTCCCGAGGACCGGGTTATACCCTTTTCTCCCTTGAATATTATGCAACCTTGATATTAGCCCTATGAAAACTGCTCCAATATATATTTATATTTGCATCTTGATATATTATGTGCCTGTGATTTCCATCAACTGAATTGAACTGGATTTAAAGTGCCTATTTATTTTGATAGAGATTGATCAACTGTGTCTCTATTTTATTAGTGGCTCCCACACAATTTTATAAACATATATTTATTGTATAATAAATTGGATACTTTTTGACTCGAGGTTGCCGTTTTGCACTTTCTTTCAACAGAACCAGCATTTAGAATTTTTGTCGCTTATTGGGTATAGCGCTGTTTCTCTTTCTTCTCACAAATATTGTTTAGCTCTAAGTTATGTAGATATTTATTATTTTGATATTTATGTTATAACAGCTTTGAAAGCTGAATGGTTCTTTCTTAATCCTTCAATAACTATTTATGATTTTAAGTTTCTACATTTTGGAATTTTTTATACATTTTTTGGTTACTTTTGTTAATTATAAAACAAAGAAAGCCTAAGAAAATCAATCTGCTTCTTAATGGAAACAATGCATGTGTTTCTTTGCTTAGCTGTGAATCATGAGGATATTAAAGATCCTAAATATACATACGATTCTTAGTTGGGAAATAAAGCTGTTCCTAAATATAAGCACCTAGAAATAAGAACATTCTTAACTCCTAAGAAGCTAGGGGTGTGGTTAGCATTTTTCTTTAGGATCGGTGACTCATTCTTATTTATCTTTGCGTGCATTAAATTAGGAACATTCCTTTCTTAAGTGTGAATCAGGTCCTAAGTCACTATGTTTAGAATGGAGTTGCATGCATACGCTCCTAATGTCTGTGCATGTCAGGGTAGTACACTCCCTTCTCACACATGGATCTTACGAGTTCTGACCCCTACCTTATATGTTATGCACCTGCTGGGTGCATAACACAGAATCATACATAAGGGCTTAGCAAAACCTTACTGTACTATTTGCTGCGATCCCTCTTGCCCACCATGTATGCACGCCGGCCTGTCACGCCCCACCTTTACTGCATGCATCGATTGTGCTATGTTCCGATGTGTAACAGGTCTTCGTACGTATGTGCAGTAGGGACGTACAGGGTACTTACACACTGGGCATGTATAAGTACATGTTGTCCTTAATTCAGGATCCATTCCAAGGTATCAGAAAATTGAGTAGAGAACATAGAAAACACTCCATTATACCTAAATTAACTGAATACAGCTATAGTTAAAGTGCTATAATAAACAACTTTTTGTCTTATTTTTCAGGCTTTGAAGTCTAGGTAGACATCGCCTCTAATGAAACAGGTGAAATATAACATTTGGTGGGGCAAATAGTTCTGAAGCTATTCATCCCTTCTGGTGTACCAAGGGTAGTTGAATTTTAATTTTAGAGGAGTTAAAGAATTGGAACCAGATCATGTGACATTTACCAACCAAGTTGTTCTGGAGAGTGGTGATATAATTCACGGTAGCTAAACCGTTTTATTATTTTGTTAAGGATGGATTCTCTTGATTTCCAATTACTAACCAACAGCAATTATACTGCATTACATACATGCCTAATTAGATATATTAACAATTTTCTGTTTATGCAGAAGCATTTTATCAGGGCTTAAACTCAATCCCATGGATTATGGTGCAAGTCTCTACCACCGTGTGATACATAACCAAATAAGTGTATAAATTATAAACTGATATATATCCTGCTCACCACAACTGTGTCTTTCCCACACCAGGCGGGCCACAAATCTCTGTGATCTTGCTCAGTTGCACACCATCTCCGAGTATTTCATCCAAGGCTGAACAAAACGTAACAAGAGATCCCTGAGCTTGCTCATGTTCAAGCAGCTCTAATGCTGTGTGTTTCTGGATCTGTGATATGCTTTTTTGGACTTCTCTTTCTCTTCTCAAAATCTGCAAGGCTTCAAGAGCAACACCTTCAGGTATTCCAGCTTCTACAGGGCGAAGCAAAAATGTTAAAACACCATGCAAACACATGCCAAATGGGATAATATGGCCAGCAGTTATCTCCTAAAATGGCACTCATATTCATTACTGTAGATATGACTCAATTTGTGGTAGGTTAAAGTTACCTGCATTGTTTAGTTCCTAAGATGAGGGAGATTTACTTTACATATACACAAAGCAACATCTTTCACTCTGATTAGAACATTTTGAAATTGGGATGTAACAATTTTAATGACCACACATATGGATGCATTTACAGTTAAGTTAAAAACAGTTTTGGTTGAAGTCAGAGTTGGTAAAAATGTACTGACAGTTATTGTACTTATTGATTCAGAACTTGCTTGTCCTGAAGCCCTTTTATTGTGGACATGTCCCAAAGATTTTTAAGGCGGTGTTTCCATCTTATTACTTATTCTCATAGATCATAATGAATCTTGGACCGATATGAAGATTGCAATAATTACTGTCCTCTGTGGTGGCTCGGGGTGGGTTCAAGGAACAGGAAGGAGAGAAGGAGCAGTCTTTGAAGGAAAATGAAATACATGTTCACAAAACCACAAAAATCTCAGGAATATTGGGAATCCGAGTCAAGTTTGAGTGAGAGATTAGATCAAATTTGAGTATGTGTATGAAGAATCTGACTGACAAGATTCTTTTTCTGAGGACAAATTTTTTAATAGATTTATTAAAAATACCAGACTGGGATATTAAAATAAATACACCCTGAGTTTTGGAAAAACACCACATAAATAATGGGATGTTTAAGTGTGATCCAGACAGAAATGAAGCCAAGAACAATACAGATACACTCCCTTAGCCATCGATCAGAACACAGATGGAGAACACTTCACTATTGTTTTGCAAACACATAATTGACACCACAAATACAGTAAAAATATAGGCAAACAATTTTAATTTAACATACAGCACAATGCATAATCAGCATTCCTATATATTTAGTTGCAATTAAAAAATACTAATGCAGTGCAGGTTGTGGACTGTTGGCAGCTTCTTGGAAATTCCCTAGGGCTGAGGCAAATATTTAGCTGTATATAGTGTGTAATCATGTTCATTGAGCTCATTTGCATGAACTGGCCCTTACATTGACTACATTTGTCCACACCTTCCCTCCCATGAACACCCCTGGTTTTTTTTCTTTTTAATTATTAATGCGTAGTTTTTTTATTACTAATTAATATATGTTAATATACAATCTATTTATGAAGAAGTTGGAGCAGTTTTGTAAAATAGAGGCGTCAGAGCTGAAGGTTTGTTTAGCATGCCACTTCCACAGCCCTGGTATTCACTACTTGATATCTTATTACTATCTAATCTACATAATCCTTAAAATGGTGGCTGATAAGCATGTAAGTGGGAAAACCAGTAATAGTGACTTTAAATGGTCCTAAATCATCACTCAACATACTTTTAATTTACATCATTGGACAATCTACAGAGCCCACTGGAAATAAATTGCTATGTGGAGCTGCAGTGAATTTCACATGAAAAAGGGTTTGTTGAGTGTGGAATGTATGCGCAGCCTAGAAGTGGCCCTGCGACAAAAGTCAGTCTAGCTACTGCATGCAAATTTAAACTTTAGAGGGAATGCATGCAAATTAGTCTTGTATGAGAAGCATGTCTATCAAGGGAATTTTTTTTAGATGTAGCAGTATATAGGTATTTGTATGTGGGTTTTAAGGCACAGCTCAGAGTAAAGGACAACACCTAGGCAGCAAGCCTAGATTAGGGTTTATTGTAGTATTGACAAAAGAAATAAAGATATCAGTAATAACTTATGTTTTTGAAACTTTGAAAGTCAGTCCAATACCTTTTTAGTTTGTGTGGGATGATGGCATTATTATTATTATTATGTGTTTCTAGTGGGAAGATGGCTTTATATTTTTTTAGATATACTAAAAGCTATATAAATATATCTTAAAATGTGTGCATTTCTATGCTTATGACATTATATCACTTAAATAAAAAAATATAAAGCCATCCTCTCACTGGTAACAGAAAACAGTCCCATGTTCATTTATATGCTTATGACATTATATCACATAAATAAAAAATTATAAAGCCATCCTTTTACTGGAAACACAGAAAACAGTCCCATGTTCATTTCTATGCTTAAAGGTCATCATCTCACATAAATAAAAATAGATATAGGGGATGATCCAGAGAATGAGAGTTAAGCTGGCCACACACTAGAGCGATTCTCGGCCCAAACGCACAATTATCGTAGATTGGGCCAAATATCGCTCTAGTGTATGGTGCAGATTTTTTTTCTAAATAGCGATAAAAGGTTCCAAAAACGCTAGGGCCCGATGATCCCATCTTTTGGAATTCTTGAATGATTATCGTTTATCGTTAGCAAAATAGTGCAGTGTGTGGCCATTTTAGATAATCATACAAGATTTCCAAATGATTTTTTAAGGAGAGAGGGCAGAGCGCTTCAGAGCCCCACAGAATGACAGGCTGCAGCGCTGTGTCCTCTCTCCCTCTGTCTTGGCATACAGCGCTGTATACCCAGGGGAAAATCGCCCCGTTTATCGGCAGCCATACGCTGGGAGCGATAATCGCTCTAGTGTGTGGCCAGCTTAGGGCAAAACAAGTGTAGAACTGGGCAAAAGCCTGCAAAAAAAAGGAAAGCAGTGGAATCAGAATCGGAGTTCTGAGATGAAGTGTCCTAGCTCAACTATAACCTACAGATATCTCATAAAGCTAAAGTATCTGAATTCTATGTGCAAAAGCAAAGTATTTTCCTGCATGCAAAATAGTTCATTTGCACCACTCACACTGCACCATGGTTTTGTTCAGGTTTACATTTGCACAGTGCACCTATTTTGTCCTTTAACAAAAATTAAAGAACAGCTCTGGATCAGCTCCATATCCCAATTTTTCTGTTGGATAAATTTGTGTTGTTTCATACCTCAATAGTGGATTTAATTACATCAACACAGTTTAAAGCATCTAGAACATTAAAATAAGGAAAGTGGCATGATGACCTTTTATGGGGTGTGTTTCGCCATTGAGAATGTTTTCTAACAGCCATTTCTGATGTCCCACCACCAGCTATTGTTCCTATCCCACTGGAGTTAGGGAATCAAAGATCCCCAGGAGGAATCCCTAATGCCAACTGTTGAAGGGGAACCCTTATCCTAATCCTCCCCTTCCATTACCCTAGCCCTCCCTTCGCTGCAGCCTGACCCTAATTTTCCCCTTCTACGCTGGATCACCTCCCCACAGCCTAAGACTCCCTTTCTATACTAACCTGTCCCGTCAGGTGCTGTGCCGAGTGTCAGAAAGCTAATTAATGGGTCAGTTGATGAAAAATAAATTTGGCATGCTTACCCATTCATTTTAAAAACTTTCTAATTAGGCAGATTTTCAAACCAGAGACAGACGAAAATTAGCTGCCGGCTGTACATATTTCGAAAATTTGACTTTCATAGTGGTGAAATGAACCCCTTTTAAGAATAGATATGCACACATGGGACTGTTTTCTATGCATTTTTTATGGTAAGATGGATATCTCGCTTTTATTATGACACAAAAAAATAAGAAAGATAGAGATCTTCCCACTAAAATCCAAAATTCTTCTTACAGTGTGCATGTTTATGTCTAAAATGCCACCCTCTCCCAAAACAAGCATATAGAAAGTATGCAAATCACTGCTTAAGAAGTCATTAACATGCAAAAAACAATATCTATATTTAAAAGGCCATTGTTCCCTAAAAAAAAATATAGAAGGATAGCCATCTTCCCACTGGAAACGTACAATATAGTCCACAGTGTGCATTTCAATGTTTATAAACCACCATCCCACATAAAGTGAAATACATTTAGCTATGTTTCCACTGGAAACACAATGTATGTGTATGTATGTGTATGCCTACACTTAAAAGGCCATTATCCTGCATAAATAAAAAAAAGTTATTGCTGTTTTATGACTGAACACATAGAAAATATTGTATAGCATCATCTAGGGCATTGATGGCTAACCTGTGACACTCCAGGTGTTGTGAAACTGCATTTCCCATCATGCTTTGTCAGGTATCAGCTATGCTTTTGCAGTTAAGGCATGCTGGGACTCGTAGTTTCACAACACCTAGAGTGTCACAGGTTAGCCAACACTGATCTATGGTCACTTGAGACTGGCATCCAGAGAGTTTTATGAATACAATTTTATGAGAACCACTTTGTCCAAGCACTGTGTAGGTATTGATATTACGGCACAGCTCACAGATCAGCTTGATGATGACGAAGCAGATCACAAAGGAGAACATGCCGTGAAGGACAAAGGAAGAAGAGAGGTGAGAAGACAGCAAAGGTAAGAAAGGATTAAAAGTTAATTAAGAAAATTTGTGGAATGCAGAAAGAATGGAAAGTGAGGTTTCATAAATATAGGAAAAAGAAAGGGAAGTTGTATATGATAAATACAGCCAGGGAAGAAATGGGAGTTGTAGATGGAGACAGGGGCATAGGGAGAAGAAACAGGTAGCATAGGCGCACAGGAGGGAGGAACGAGGGCCATAGGTGCACAGGAGGGAGGAAGGAACAGTTTTATGATTTAAATATGGTATACAATGTGAGAACTGGTTATATATATATATAGCTATTGCTGCTCCTCACTGTTATGCGCATGCACAGTAGTATCCGGTGGCAGCAACTGTCACCTGTCACGTACGTGGTTGTGGGCAGACGATGTGTGTGTGACAGGGGAGGTCGGAGCAGCAGAGGAAGAGGAGAGTTGCATGAGAAGGTACTGTGTGAAATGTAGAAAGGACTGAGCGAATAGAAGAGAGCGATGAGTGGAGGATCTGGGGCATCCAGTACAAGAGGGAAGAACTCACAGACAGCTGGAGAATAGAGATGTATTTTAAGGAAGTGATAAAAGGAGATTGTGAGTGAATGACAGTAGATATATTGGGGTAATAAGTGATATGAGGGCGGAATGCGAGTGAATGACAGAGGATATATTTTGGGGATAAGTAATATGAGAAAATGCATACCCTCCATTATGACCCCTTCCATTAGGTACAAAATACCCCGCTCCTGAGTTTCTAACTGTCACTCACCTGGATTTAAAGAACTAACTAATGTTTAAAATAAAAAAACATTCTCTTCAACAAATGGGGTTACCATATTAACTGACAGCTGATAGGAGAAGAGGGCGAGTGTATATACACATACAAATAAGCAGTTGTTTTTGCCAGTGTGTAAAATCTGAATGGAAGTCACTATATACTGCCAAAAGAGAAACAGCGCTAAACCAGGGAAAACACCTGTGGGCAAAAACAGCAGCCAACAGTATAGGAGTGATGCCCCACTCCAAACAAATAATACAATAAAGAAAACACACCAGGCGCTTGTAATCACCCTTAAAATAAATAACTACTCTCAAAAAATCTAAGATGTCCACAGTAATAGTAAGTAAGACAATCTTTAATACAAATATTTCATAAAAATAATGCAATTAATAAAACAGTGAGTGTCAGTATAATGAGGTTGGATTATCATAAATTTATATTAGAATCAGCACTCTTAATGGTAGAGAAGAAGAGGATTTTCAATTTACCTCAGAGACGGATACCAAGGAAATGAACCCTTATATAGATACAGTGTCTCTTACTGACTTCTCTTGTAAACAATCCCGCTCGAGACACCTGTTCATCGGAGGCAGAAAGCCGACGAAGAGTCACCAGCAGCAAAATAAAAACTCTTTATAGAGCAAAGATGTATTCCACAGAGCTCCAATACTTAAAGTGGTTAATGGGAGAAGGATTGAAGAGTGGTTGGTTGAGTATAATTACCACCATGCAGGGGAAGATGTAAAATTTCACCACGTACGAGCCTAAGCCGCGTCCGGCTATCAGTTCAGAGTCCACACTCCTCCTTCACCACGTGTCCCTCTGATGAAGTCGTAGACATGACGAAACGCGTCATTTGCTATCTTCAGTGAGGTTTTGAGGTCTGGATTGCCAACATTGGAGCACCATTAATATTGACTTATATCTGAGGAGAAACCGTGGAGACCAGTGAACCGACCAACGGATATATCTGAAACAGCATTCCCTTATTTCCAGAGCCAACAGCTGACACTGCACATGTGGCGAAGGAGGAGTGTGGACTCTGAGCTGATAGTCGGACGTGGCTTAGGCTCGTACGTGGTGAAATTTTACATCTTCCCCTGCATGGTGGTAATTATACTTACTGCCTCCGATGAACAGGTGTCTCGAGTGGGATTGTTTACAAGAGAAGTCAGTAAGAGGCACTGTGTATCTATATAAGGGTTCATTTCCTTGGTATCCGTCTCTGATGTAAATTGAAAATCCTCTTCTTCTCTACCATTAAGAGTGTTGATCCTAATATACATTTTTGATAATCCAACCTCATTATACTGACACTCACTGTTTTATTAATTGCATTGTTTTTATGAAATATTTGTATTAAATATTGTCCTACCTACTATTACTGTGGACATCTTAGATTTTTTTAGATTAGTTATTTATTTTAAGGGTGATTACAAGCGCCTGGTGTGTTTTCTTTACTATATACTGCCAGCAAGTGATTTGCAAGTGTACTGTAGTCACTCATTCCTTTCTGTGATCAGCGTTTTAGAACAAATATGTGATCAAATTTTGTGAGAAATGTATTTACAGTAGCAAAGTACCTTAGATGCATAATTAGAAAGGTAACGTTAAAGATTTGTGGGAGCGCAACATGCTTAACCATAACAATTTGTTTTTATTCAGATAAAATGCGAAGTATAGCTGAAGCATGCCACGTTTTATTACTGCCTTATTGTTATATAGTTTAAAGTTGGCGCAAAATTACCTCTGGCCAGCTCACTAGGATTCACGTCTATGACATCCTGAATAGTACGGAAGCCTGCATCGATCAATTTATTCCGGACAAAAGGAGAAATGGGGAAAGTGGCCACCTCGCGATGCATGCCAGTCACGAGTCAGGCTCTACACTGGCGCTGAACATTCATGCCATGTTCAGTCAAAAGACTTGTCATATCATTCGCCCGTAAGGATGGAGACAGGCGCGGACACATTAATGGAAACTGCGTAATCAGTTTAAAAAAAAATGACGGCAGTGTATATTACAAGAGCTCTAACTGCTTTTTAAACATAAATGTCTCCGCGCCTTTCTTTTTAAAACTCATTGCTTACATCGTACACGTCTTCGAGAAAATGGCCACCACTCTGCGTTTGAAGGCTACGTATCTGAGTACACATTTTTTTCCCATGCAGGTTTACAAGTGACGTAATGCTTCCATAACAAGAGCGGCTAATAGCATTTGTGGTTGAGAGCTGGCATGAGTGTGGGTGTTGGTTTGTAGAGGTAAAACCGATATATAGACGTATAGGATTTTTGCTATGTAGCCATTCGTTCTAACAACACAAATCCACCTTAGGACATTTAAGACTAGTAGCATTTGTTTTAAATTTTATCACCAGTGTGGGTTTATGCAGAAATAAGCCACTTTTGTAAAATGTGTTAAATTTTACGACTTTTACTAGATCCTTCAACATGACCTATTCCAGTAGGTACAATATAATCTGCTCCTCAGCTTCCAATTTTCAGTTACTTATTATCAACTGGGTTGAAGAGAAAATAGTTTTTGCAGCTAAAAATAACAGGTGAAATACAGTTGGAAACAGTATTTTGTACCTAATGGAAGGGGTCTGATTTAGCTATAGAGTGGTTAAAAAGTCAATATTGTCTTGGACCAGGAGCCAATGGGGACCCACCTGGTAGCAGGCCAATGTGCAGGGAAGAATTTCTGCTGTTAAAGCAGGTCAGCGGTGCCCCTCCTTACGTGACATCACATATGGGGTGGGATCCTGCAGCCCGCATTTTCTGATTGCGGCCCTGAGTGCACATCAGCGTGATTTTGCACTTGCACTGGCTCTAAAATTAAGTACTCGCATTTCAGACCCGAATGCAACTCAAGGCGCAGCCGCTTGCATTCTTAAGTATGTGTTGCGGGAGGGAAAATCGAGTGACAGTGACACACATATAAAATATACATACTGAATTCACATGAAAACACAGATCTACGCTAAATACACACAAATAGCTGGAAACTTTATTAATTATATTGACTAGAAACTACATTAAATGTATTGAAAAAGTTGGAAACTACAATACATTAATTTAAAAAGTTGTGTAGAAGCCAAATACACACACACATTTTATTTACACACAAAGGGGTTGTGCCAGAGTTTGGGAGTAAGGGCAAAACAGGTGTAAGTATAGAGCTCGTCCAAACCATTTTGCAATGTAAAGGGTGCTAATTAATTTTAAATCTTTGCACGTAGAACTCACATATTTCGTAGCTTTATATTTAATTGATAAAATAAAGCTGAGCTAGGAAATTTGACCTCTCAGTTCTAATTCTGCTTCCACAATTTCAATTTGCCTCCCCTTGCAGTTAGACATGGCTTTGCTCAGGTCTACACCTGCACCTAAAAAAGTGCAGCTCTGATCAGCCCCGAAATGTTTTGAAAAATCCAGAAAACATAATAAATTAATTTAAAAGGTCCCACAAAAGACACAATTTGCCCTATATACGCACTGAATTCACAAAAACACTTGGATTAACACTAAATTTGCATAAAAATCTGTAAACCATAATAAACCATATTTTTGAAAAAGACAGAAATGCAGTTAGGCAACTAAGTTGTTTAGCTTTATAAAATGACATGTTACAGCTTCCTAAACAGTTGGATTTTTTATTCTTTATTGAAGAGATTGGCAAAATATATAAATAAAGCTAAAGAGCCAGCAAAACCAAACTGATGACAGTATACAGATGGCACTACAGAAAAATAAAACGAGTGTAAACAAAAGCCACCAGCTTTTACAATTATTACAAAGAAAAAGACACATTGAAAGAGATTAGAAATTAAGAAACGGACAAGCATCTGTACAGGTCCAGGTCCAGACAGAGGGAGACTAAATTTAAGAGTTTTATAGAAAGGGAGGTAAGCGTTGAAGTCAAAATCCCGGGGTTCCCAGACCTTGCAGAATGGACGGACTGAATTATTAAGTTTGGTAGTCATAAATTCCATCTTGTATATGTACCACATATTATTGAGACATGTGTAGCATAGGAGCATCAGCCTGTCGTCAGTGTTGATGAAGATGGAGCAAGCAATGGCTGATGTCATCTGGTGAAATAGTCTGCTCTGGTGTCACGTTGCCCCTGAAATAAATGTATTGCTGCAAATGGGAGGTCAATCTGTAAGAGGGTGGAAAGATAATCTCACAGAAGACCACAGCAATCAGATCTTGGGATAGCTCCACCGTATATGAATAAGCTCAAGGGGGAGTTTTTTCTGAGATGTTGTTACAAAAAACTGTTAAGCACCAGCAACCAGCTGTGAATGTAAGGCACAAAGCCTCCAGGGAGCGGAATATAACTATCTGGTGGTTTTCGCCAGAGCCCCTGATGGTGGGGTTGGACTTGGCTGCGCCCCAAGTAGCAGGTCGCAAACCTGGAGGACTAAGGCATAGGAGCAGAAAAGACAGGGTGAGAGGAACGGTACCACACTACAAGAAGGAGAACGAGAACAGAGACAAGATGCATTAAGAATACAACAATAGACAAAAGGCAAAGCTAAGGACAATTGGTAAGAGTAACCTTAATGCACCGTAATGGGCAGTAGACAATTATGAACTATGTGCACAGCAATGAACTGCAGATTAATATACAATATGCACCACAATGAACTGTAGATTTATATGCACAGTATGCAGCATAATAGACAGCAGGTAAGTATGCTCAAAAAGCACAGCAAAGGACAACAGGTAAGTATGCTCAAAAAGCACAGCAATGGACAACAGGTAAGTATACACTGTATGCACAGCAGTGAACAACAGGTAAGTATGCACTAAATGCACGGCAATGGACAACAGGTAAGTATGCACTAAATGCACAGCAATAGACAACAGGTAAGCATACACAATGAGCTCTGCAATGGACAACAGGTAAGTATACACAATGAGCTCTGCAATGGACAACAGGTAAGTACACACAATGAGCTCTGCAATGGACAACAGGTAAGTATATACAATGAGCTCTGCAATGGACAACAAGCAAGTATACACAATGAACACTGCAATGGACATCAGGTAAGTATACACAATGAGTTCTGCAATGGTCAACAGGTAAGTATATACACAATGAGCTCTGCATTGGACAACAGGTAAGTATACACAATAAGTTCTGCAATGGACAGCAGGTAAATATACACAATGAGCGCTGTAATGAACAACAGGTAAATGAAAAAGGAGAAGAGGAAAGAGTGAACCCATAACAGTAGAAGAGCAGAATAAGGAATAGACAAAAGGAAGGAGACAGAACCAGGGTAACAGAGAAAGGCAAGGCTGAGACAAAACAAGGATGCACAATGCTCAGACGGAGGAGAGCTGGAGGAGATACGGAGGAGAGGCTGGACGGAGAGCAGGGAACACGGCAGCAGCAGCCACGCTGAGAAGACGCAATAACCTGTGCCAGCATGCAGTGAGAACATAACCGCCAGATTGACTGAGTGCCGGGAAGGTAATGGCAGCTCAGTCAGGAGCTCATAACAAAAACTAAATTCTGTAACAACTTGGATCAAGAAAGCATAGATAAACATTTTAGAATATTTCAACAAAATAACATAGGACCTAATTCACAGTTAAGAAAATTCTGCTTTTATGTCCGTATATTTAAGAAAGAATACACTGCGCATGCGTGGTACCTTAATATACGCAATTTAAGTAGGACTTAAGAACTGGACGGCTCTGAATCACTCTTACAAACCTATTTGTTCTAGGTTTGTAGTGACTTAAGAAGGAATGGGCGTGTTGGGAAAACATAACAACGAAAATAAGAAGATTGGGTGGAGGGAGGGATTTAAATGTGGAAATCTGGGCACGGTTAGGCAGAAACTTTCTTAATTAGCCACCCTATGCACACAACTAAGAATTTAAAGCTAAGGTAGCCCTATGGCATGGGTTAAGAAGCTTAAAACCGGTGGCCTGTCAGGGGATTCACCTTGCTACTAGTTCATGCTTTCTTAACTGTGAATCAGGTCCATAGTTACAGAAACATGTAACATTTAACTGAACAGGGATGGGGGACCCCCGCTGTGAAAGAAGATGTGGTATTCAGGAGCAGCAACTTAGTTGTCAGTGTTATCACCCCTGGAATGGAGGATTCAAATATGGGAGGTTTGTGTGTGTGCAGGGCTAATGGAGGGTTCTGGCTCTTTCCAGGTCTTAGCAGTTTAGCCAAGACATGAGCATCAAGTTTGCTAAAGGGATGTATATGCCAGATATAAGGTAACATAAAAGGAAGATCCAGCAGTTCTTGGCCATTGAAAAAGTCAGGAGGGCTTTACTGGGAGAGAATGTGCAACTTCCCAAAAAGGGTTAGGTTTCGTCTTGTCCATCATCCCCATGTAACCACACTGATATCAGGCGTCAATGTGAATATTGGTGCTAGACGTTCAGGTTGAGGTGCCAGCAGTCTAATAAAATCTTTTGAATGAGAGGAGTAAAGTGTGAGTCTGATGTCGCCCCATTCATTGCATCGAAAGACACCCATTCATTGCAACGAAAGACTAGTCTGGAACTGGTTACTATTATATTCATACTACTGTGGTGAATTTCTGTAAATTATCACTTGAATATTTGACAAAGATTCTATGACCCATTTCTTTCATTTATTCCTAGGCACATAAGAAAAAAGATTTTACCTCCTTCCTGAGATAAACACATATTTAAAATATTTTTTATAATATATATTTATATAAATTATATAAATATAAATATTTTTATAAGTTTACTTACTGGGCTGCATTTTTTATTCTCAAACTATGAAAAGAGGATTAAAATTAAAAAGACCTAGGGATACAAAATGCTCCAGCCCTGTTGGGTACTTTAAGGAATTTTGAGTCTAACCAATTTTTGTTTACCTATTTTTTTTTTTTGCTGATTGGTTTAAAGGTTACTACAACTGTATATACATTTACTTTGTGAGATTTTATGTAGTTGTTCAAAGGGTATTTAGTTTATATGTAGATGGGAATCAGCCTGCAATTGCATTAGTAGTTGTGCATTTTTAACTTAAGTTTTGCATATGGAATTGGATCTGGTATAATGGGTCTCATCATTATAAATACATTTTTAAACTAATTTTCTGTAATTGTTTTATGGAAACCCTGAAGGTAACTTGAGGTTAACATGTGGCCCAGCTTGCATAACCAGCACATATACAAGATAAAAACAAGTTATATTAATATGATGAAAAGAAATTGTTGTTAGTGTTTAAAAATACTACTATTGTGTTTCAGTTACGCTTCTAGATAGCTTATTTTTTGCTGGTGTGGTAGTCCTATAGTTTGGCTTATTGTGACTTTTAAACTCTGCTATTGGCTTCTATCCCATTACAGAAAAAATTAGTGCATTGCCCTTGTCACTTTCAACCCTGCAACATGTATCTCCTGAAATAATATGTGTTATGATAATTCTGTTGACCTGACAGATTGTTATGTCCTCATTAATTTTGGCATATGATTAGCAGGAGATGAATGTTGAAAAAATTTGCACTAAATCTAGTAAATGCACTTTCACTGTACCGTATACAAATTTCGGATTTTGTCACCCATTTCAGTGGTTAATATTTGGGTTGCAGACATTTTTCTTAATGCACACGCATCCAAGCTAACCGCTTGAAACGTATTCCAATTGATCTGGCAGTGACACTTCTGACCAAGGGACTATGTTAAGTTTGCAAGTGGTTGTTTCCACTTAGTTTACATTATAGATATCCCCTTTTTAATACCGATTTAGACTCCCATACTTTTGAAAATTTCCACATACTTGAGTTGTAGAAATGATGGTTGTTCAATCGTGCAAGTGAGAGTGATTAAATTGCGAATGCATGGATGTCTAGAATTTGTGGCTCTCGCTGTATTTTTTAGTTCGTCTGGATCTGGGCAAGTATGTTTGGTACTGGTACTGAATGTTACATTTCAAGAACTAAGACCGATAGGACCAATTTTAAAACAACATTTTGACAATAAAACTGACAAAAGAAATATCAGTAAAATAAACCATTAAACCATAAACTATTTAATGGTATGGTGCTTTTGTTAGAAATGTGTACATTGATATGCCTTTTTATTGTAATCTCCAGTATTTCTGTATACAGCGGTGTGATGTACATAAACATCATTAAGTTTCACAATCTTATCTTTATTCTTCTCCACAGTACATTTTTCCTATAATGATGTATTCTCTTTTAGAAATACAATGTCCCGGTCAAATGTAGTTCTACCCCCATACCCCGTGCAGATTGGTTCATTTAAATTTGACTCCAAGGAAAAGCAACTTCATGAATATGTAAAACGTGGAAGCTATGAAAAAATTAAAAGAATCCTGAAAAAGGGTAAGAATTGTTTTAGTGTCATAGTTTTCTGTATATGTTTTTTAAAGTAAGCCTTAGTTTGTTAATAAAATTAACTGCGGAAAACACTACACTGGAACCCGGTTTAATAGATCTAGCCTTCTGTGCATGCAAGGAGAGACCATTCCCCTCACACACACATACTGTCTACAGTAGTGTATACCATAGAAGCCTAGATAGGTTGTAATGTGCTTAGAAAGCTTACTGTAAAATTTAAATGACTCCCACAAAGAGTATCCACTGTAAGCATCCTGGCCCACTGCTGGCAAGACTTTCAGTGTGGAACTCTGTTCTGAAGATCCAGATTAATACTGAGAGAATGCTGCAACCAGGTATTACATCAAGTTGTGACCTCAGGCCAGCTAGATAGGGGAAAAGTCCAGCCAAAGTAGAAAAGAAAAAACAGTCTGCAACTGCGGTTCCAGTGAAGAAGTCAGGGATAGGTCTGGTTGGCAGGATACGGATTGGTAGGAGGGAGGCTGCCAGATATTACCTTGAAATTGCAGACTTTAAGAACTGTGAATGGGAAGTGGCATCTTTTGTGTATGGTGGCCACCCAGGAAGGTAAAAACTGATAAAATGTCCACTTCAATCATCCATATCTTATGATGTCAGCGAGAAAAAATGGAGAAAGCAACAAAACTAGCAACAGAAAATCCAAGGGCAAAGAGCAGGAGTAGGTACAATTGGCAGGACACGGGAAGATAAGGGGAATAGGCAGATAAGAACCTCTACTCTGCCCTTTCCACCCACCCACCACCCTTCCTGTGAAACTTTCCTCAAACTTTCCCTGAACCCCCCACCTTGCAGTTATTATACAGAGCGCGACATGATTTATTTGATGGTAAAAATACTCCTAATAGCATTTTTAAGAAGTATTTCTAGCCAAAAAGGACTATATTATTATTATTGGTAAATTAAATGGTAAAGTGGTCTCTGCTGTACAAAACTCACCATTTATAAGTAATAACTATGATAATCTTCCTCAATGCCAAGATATGGACATTATATAACAGTTTACCATTTTTGCATGGTTACAGTTTGTGACACATGTAATACATATAGGGTATATTGGAGGTCTGAGGTATATATGTATAATGCAAATGTTGTAACAGAGCAGGAGCATAGATGTTTGCGCCCATTTACTTTGGTGCCACAAATGGCACATATGCCTTGACAATGGTTATTAGGATTTGGGCAAAAATATTTTCACACAGGGGGTCGTATGCAGACTACTGGACATATAACATATACGTCTGGTGTTTAGCGTTTTTTCCTGCTGTGCATACGTAGTAAATTTTTTTACGTTATCTAAGTATCTTTTCCTTATGTAGATTGAGTAAATGCGGTCTGAAAGACCGCATTTATGCAATCTACGTAAGGAAAAGTTGCGTATATAACGTAAAAAATGTACTACGCATGTACAGTAGCAAAAGACGCTAAACACCAGACGTATATGTTATATGTCCAGTAGTCTGCATACGGCCCAGGATTTGGATATTTTGGTTCTTTTCCCAGGCATGACTTTGTGCTGCTCAGTGACACAAATTGTAAGACTTTCTTTGACAACATCCTCCTCCATATTTCTATGAAATTGTTGTACAAAACCATCGTCATCATTAGTGTCAGGCACACAATGGGCCCCTTTACCCTGTTGCAGAATTTCTACTTCCACAATAGCATCCACTATTTTAATGTCTGCTTCACCAGCATTATTAATTTTACTACTGGTCATCCTTACATTTGAAGAAGGATCACAAATGGAGGAAATAGTCTTCTCTATGATTACTTTGTTGTCTAAATCAAAATGTCTGACTCACATACAGCATTTGTAGACAGCCTTTCACTTTCCTCATTTGTAAAATTTGTGAATCCACATTTTTTTCTTCAAACAAATAACAAAGCTGACCACTAAAAAGCACTAAATACCTGCAGCCCAACTCACACACAACAAGATTCCAATTCTCCACAATGCTTCCAATTCTCAATAGGAAGCATAATTTGAACAAAAAGTGTGTGTATTGGCGCTGGTTCTAACTAAAGAGGAAAATGTGTAAGAGATATGTATACAAATTAAAATATAAATAAAAATAATAAAAATTAGTCCAATAAATTTCATATATTACCTCAAATAACCAAATTGAATTATATATATATATATTGGATATATATATATCTATATATATATATATATATATATATATATATATAGGGTGTGGGTCCCCACAAAGAAAAACTGATTTGCGAAAAAACAGATTTCGATTGCATATACCTCGAAAAAACATTGCAATCGATCCACGGAGCACCAAAGGCTCCGTGGTCCGAAAATTTGTAAAATAAATAGTCCCCCAGTATAGTAGGTAAAAAGTAAACAGTCCAATAGATCCAAAATAAATAAATATAAAGAGTGGCTGATATATATAGGGAGACTGCTTCAAATATTAATCAGCAAATAGGATCCTTTCTTTTCCCTTAAAAGGAAGCAAAGATTGTTATAAATGATAAAAAATAACTTTTAATACTACATGTAAAAATAACAAATAATAATAAATAAGACACAATGTCCACTTCCCTCAAGTAGTCCTATAAGTGTAGCTGCTGATCAGAGATCTGGAGGTGGTCCCAGGAAGCACCAGCGATGTCCACAGTTCTTGGTCCTGGCAGAGGCAGAAGGGTGATGAGGTCAGCGATATGATCTGGAGCCGGTTTATATCTCTGTAAGGATAAGTGTCCTTAGTTGATGAGAGTGTGTGTGTCACTGAAGATGCTGTCTCCCTAAGCTACTCAAGCCTTTACTAATTGTCCCACATGTGAAGATATTCTCTAAATGAAGCCAGTGGTTGTTTAGAAAAACACATAGATCTATTAAACCATAGTATTAACACATATAGTGCAATCTGATAAAGAAATCTACAACATATAAACTACACTTTAATGAAAATAACAGGATCAAAAAATAAATAAACGATGATGGAAAAAATGGACATAGAATAAGCTAGAAATAAATAAAAAACCGGTGTCTAAACAATGTGTCTCAACAATATTTGATCAATTAACATTATATAAATGAGGTGAATAGAAACAAACATTTGGGTTAATAAAACATCTATCTGTTTGTTGGAGTGATCTTTTTTGCAAAAGATCCAAAAATTATATATATACTGTAGATATAAAATAATTTTTTGTTTTTTTTAAAATAAAATACAAGACAATAGAGAAGTATATGCCTTCACTGTGTATGCCTAATTTTAGTTATAACAATAACAAAACTTGTAAGCTAACTACAAGCAATGATAAATGCTGCCAGTGTTTCAGTGGAAGAAAAATGTACTTTACATTTGTTGTAAAAATAAATAACAGGTTCATTGGTTTGATAAAAAATTTTTAATTTGATGCAGTGCATGATATAACTGATATATTTCTGTATTTAGACATAGATGTGGATTCAACAAATTCTCTGGGTCAGACACCATTGTTTGTGGCTGCATTGCTTGGTCTACAGAAAATTGTTGATTTACTTTTGAAATCTGGATCTAACCCCAACCAGTAAGTATACTAGATAGAAGTTTCTTAGATCAATTGATAGGTTAATGCAAACAGGTGCATGATGCAGGGGTAATCTGCTTTAACAAAAACAACAAAAAGAAATGTCCCAACAACACTGTCATCAATCAGTATCAAACTATATAATTCTATCTGTACAATAAAATTCAGAAACATCAGTTAAACAAATTTTCAAATATATGATCAGGATTGGGGATCACTATGGCGAATTGCCCTATTTCGATAGGGCCGCTCGCTGGGTTATCGATTGCTTATGCCTCGATGAGGCATAGCAGTCGATCCCTGGAGCACTGAACACGATGCTCCGTTATCTGAGTAAGTTTCCCCCAACCCACTCCCTAATCGTGGACCGGATTCACAAAACCGAATCTTTTTTTTAATTTTAAATCAAATGATTTTTATTGAACATTTCAAAGTCAGCAATACATCTGTCATTATACATAGACATTGCACATTGAACAGAAATCATGAGAAGCAAAGAAAACATGTAGAGTATACTTAAACATCTTACTATATGTGTGTCCTTGGGTCTAGCTTCTAGTCATCAGTTAACCGACTAATAATAGAGTGTAGAGTAATAATAATAGAGTAATGATAGAGTGTATCCTGCAGGGTTACATAGCTCAACCAGATCCACATGGTCATTGTCACAAGTGCTACACAGAGGTGTCATCGGGTGAGGAACCCCCATAGTAGTCCAAACAGCCATCCCAAATTTTATTAAATTTCTGAGGGCATCCACTGCTTCTATAAGTAAACTGTTCATGAGATAATGATGCGTTTACCAGTCTAAGCCAGTCAATAAACAAGGGGGGGGGGCTGGGGTGCACCAAGTCCTTGCAATACAAATACAAACTTTAGCCCACATGCAGAGAAATTTAACATAGGTTTGTTTATACAATGTAAAATTATCCTCCAGTCCCACACCAAATATACACAATTTGGGATCACTGCCCAGAAGGACTACACCCGTGACACCTATACAATTGAGAATTTTACTCTAAAACCTCTGTACCTTTGGACAAGACCAGAGCAAATGCATAAAATGGGCACCCAGCTCCCCACATTTTGGACAGGCACTAGAATGTGAAGCATGAATCTTAGCTAATCTGACTGGTGTGAGGTAGACCCTATGATTAATATAAATTTGAATCTGTTGAAATTTGATGCTAGCTGTAAGCCCCTGGGAGCTACTCAGAACCCCCTCCCATTCTTCATCATCAAGGGAGCCTACATCAATCTTCCACTGTATACGTAGACAATCTAGTTATGTTTAGGCTTAAGAAATTACATGTTCTTCACCAATTTCTCATATCAATGATCTGACCGGAGAGACAATTAAAGGGGGAAGTGTGCGTTCAAATTGAGTCTTAATCACATGTTGTAACTTTAAATAGTCAAACCACAGCGAGCCGGGCAGGGAGAGCTCCTCCTGTAGTTGCGAAAAGGTCTTAAGAGCGGATTACGGCATTATTTGATAAAAAGTATCCACCTCTCTCTTATGCCATACCTCTGAACCCTCAAAACTCTTAAGGACATTAAAACTAGAGTTATGCCAGAGCGGGGAAGCAGGATCCACTCCCCTGACCTGAAACAAAGCATGCGTCCAGCCCCACATCCTCTGAGCCTGTAGAATGAGAGGTGTAGAATTGCGAGGATAAGGACCTGCCAGTAAGGCCTGCGAAGACGTGTGGTTAAACCTCGTTTGCCCAACCAGAGTCCAATGCAAATCACTATGAGGGGAGTCAATAACCCACTCTCTCAAGTGAGAGAGTTGAGCAGCATAATAGTAAAGGAAAAGGTCTGGGAGGGCCATACCTCCCTTATCTCTAAATCTGCAAACTTTTTCTCTGCTAATTCGGGCCCGTTTATTTCCCCTCACAAAGGAGATGAACAATTAATGTAATTTATGAAAAATGTTTTGTTTAATCTGAACAGGGGATTGAAGGAGTACATATAACAGTTTGGGTTGGACAATCATTTTAAGCAGGTTAACCCTACCCAACACTGTAAGGTGTAATTTACTTCAAATTTTCATCTTGGCCTCTAATATAGTGATAAGGGGAGAGAGATTAATGGATGAAAACTCTTACATGTCATTAGATATAAGAATACCTAAGTATTTAAATTGTGAGGTCCATTTTAAAGGACCGAGATACTGGGATCTGGCCTCTCATGGGCATTATATAAGATTTGTTCCAATTAATCAGAAGGCCAGAGAATATGCCAAATGCATTTACCAGATGGAGGAGAGCTACAATAGACCCCTGTGTATCTGAGAGAAACAACAAAAGATCGTCAGCATAAAGGGCAATTTTTTCCTCTGTCTCCCCAACAACAATTCCCTCAATCATGGGTTGAGCTCTTATAGAACAGGCAAGGGGCTCCACCGCCAGCGCAAACAGAGTTGGGGATTATGGGCACCCCTGTCTTGTCCCCCTTCCCAGCTCAAAACTGTCAGATATAAACCCATTGATAGAAACCCTGGCCAGAGGTGCAGAGTAAAGTATCCTAACCCTGCTAATAAATTGGAACCCAGCTCCATTCTTTCCATCACTGCCCAAAGGTAGCGCCATTCTATTGAGTTGAACGCTTTTGCAGCATCCAGAGAGGCCACCACCTCCTCTGAGCCCTCCGAATGCCGCAACTGAAGATGGGTAAATAATCGCCTGAAATTGATGGATGTGGATTTTTTGGGCATAAAACCAGTCTGGTCTGGGTGTATCAAGGATTTTGACAACAACACCGAATCTTTTACTTACATGCCTAGTTATCCGTTTATAGCTACTACGCATGTGTAGTAACTATTTTACGCTATCTACAAAGCATTTTGTTATGTAGATTGTGTACATGCGGTCTTTAAAGACCGCATCTATGCAATCTACGTAAGAAAACACTATGCAGATAGTGTAAAATAGTTACGCATGCGTAGTAGCTATAAACGGATAACTAGGCACACAAGTAAAAAATGTCAGTGTTGTGAATCTGTTCCCCTAACCCTAAGTCCCCCCCTCATGCAGCCTAACCCTAATTCCCCCCCACCCGCAGCCTAACTAAGTCCCAGCGGCAGAGCTTGAAAGTGAATGGATGAGTATGCAAATCACATACTCACCCATTCATGAAAAAAAAATTCTAACACTGCAATCGAAATAGGGACAGCCGAAAAGCAACTTTCAGCTGTACCTACTTCGTAAGGCAGCCTTTTTTAGCACGAACTCACAAGGATGATAAACCACCAGCCACAATCAAGGCCTTTCTGCTATGAGGGTCTTAACTCTAACAATGGGAGTCACTATATTGAATCATATATATAAAATATAGTTATATTTAGTAAAGGAAACCTTATTTAGCTCTGAAATGTTATATTGTTTCCTTTGTGCAACATGTATTTTTAATAGAATTTGAGCAAAAAGGGAATAGTTTTAGAGGAGTGATTCCCACGTGCCCTGTTCACTTTCCTTACTCGATAGCCAGAGGCATATTTCCCACTTGGCATGTGATGCACATGCGCTTTGGCACAACCTCTAGGAGGCTGCATGGATAGGTACTGGTGTACCCATCTTTTTTTTTGTTTTTGTTTGTTTTTAGTAATTTTCTATGCAGAGCAGCCATAGACACAGACATTGCCTGGCCTTCCCCCATCTAATATATTATAGAGCCGGCAGGTCCTTGCACCAATACATACCAGAGACTTCTAAGAGACCCCACAGCATAGAGAATCCCAGTTTATTTTTTGTTTCTATTTTTTTTTTACCACTTTTCAAATATACATATGTAAGATTTCTAAGAGAATGTACAGAATGTTTAAGTTTGACTGAATATGAACACTTTTATGGTTAATCTCTTGCACATCCATGTTTACCATGTTTGTTAGTGGTAAGGGGTTGAACCATCTGTAGCAATTGTAATTTGGAAGATGGACATTATGGGCCAGATTCAATTAGCCGCGATGACGGGAAAAAGTACGCGCTGCGCTTTTTCCCGTCATATACGGTATGATGGGAAAAGACACCCCAAAAAATTTAGCTAAATTAGCTTTGCACCGCAAAATACGCTGCTGCGAAGCTAATTGAATGTGGCCCAATGTAACCAATATGATGTAAATTGCATTTACCCTAAATTTTCTTGCAGGGACTAGCCTTTTTTTTTCCTTCTAAAGGTCGAATTTGTAAACAGTTTTATGCAGAGAAATATCTATATAATCGATAAATGTACTTAATACACTACAGTCTATTTTTGCAATTTGTAGACCTTTCAACTATACCATGTTGGCTGGTATATTACTATTTGTTAATGGTTTGTACCTACTAAAAGGGCTGCACTGACTTGAAATGGGAATGGCCAGGCGACCATCCTGAACTATCCCAAAATTGCTACAAACTGTATTCAGAATGACCTTAGTGATTTAAGTAAAAGGAGACGTGTCTGTGTCGCCTTGGGGGATAGTGTGGGGTGAGGTATTTAGATTAGACTGTCGGGGCGCGGCAACGGAATCTCCGTGTGTATTTTCTTTCTTAACAAGGAAACTACGCGTGGTTACTTAATCCTAAATACGAGGGTGGGTTGTGGGCCTAAACCGGAGAGTTAGGTGCTAATCCATCCACATCTAACTCACTGGTCCAATCTTAATTATAATTGACATCATGATCTGTGATTCCATAGTCAGCACAATACGTCAGAAAAATCCTTTTAAAGCAAAGTAAAGTTTAACCATTATTATTTTTGTCCTTGTGTAGCCGCTGTTGTGATTGGAGCACCCCTGTCCATGCGGCAGCATTTTCCTGCAATCAGTGGATCATTAGCAACCTCATTGATGCCGGGGGAGACTTGCGGCTTCATGACATGAAAGGCAGCAGACCTTATGAATGGGCTCTTATGGCTGGAACTGATCAAAGTGCTCAGGTTATTTTAAGTAATGTTTTCTAATTGTTATAACTGCACACATGTATCATATTGATGTGTGAATAAGTAAAAGATGATGCTCTGCCACACACAGTTGTATTATATGAGTGTAATTACTTTAGATACTTTTTTTTTGTGCACAGCATATTATTTGTAACCTTATGTTGGTTCTTATAAGAAACTTACTACCCACCAGACGAAACTAGAATATTTATGCTTGACTTACATAGTTACCTGCTAATTTGTCACAATCCCTCAGTCAACTGTAATTGTCAGATTTAATATTTTAGTTTGAAAGTTTACGTTAACGGTCATATAACATGTCTGTTTGACACTTATTTCAGCACTGCCAACTTCCAAGAATACTTATTTGTCCTTGTAAATGAAGTAATGAAACCATGCTTTATATGGGATATAACGCATAATGCAAAGACACTTCCTGATAATTGGCACTATCTCCCCAAGAGCTGTATCACTTCTCATATTAACTTACATGTGGGAGACTTTTGATTTAGGAGTTTTGCACAAGTTGCTTATAGGGTAGGGGGCATTTTCGCACATTTTTATTGGCAGTATGACATATCAGTCCATGCTATACGTTATCTTATAATTGCTGCATAGTAAGCTGGAGCTTTAGAAGACAATACCTGTCAATAAATCAATAAATACACATAAAAGGGCAGGGAGAAAGCGAGGGACCAGACACCAGAAATGATAGTTCTTCCAGCATCTGCAGCCAGGAATTTGTGTATTTTTGTTATGTGGTAGAAATGAAGCAAGCCAAAACAAGCCTCCCACTAGAATTTATTTATATTTCTTATGAAAAATCACAGTTGAATTATATTCTAAGGCTTCTGTTGGTAAATCATTCAAGAAACATTAACCCAAGCGGAGCCAATATCCGGTGAACTACCGCTAATCTCAGCAAGCTACACCAATTACTTAAAGCTTGTATTTTATTAATTCATCATAAAAACAGTTTATTCACAAAATTGCATACATTTTTAAAAAATATCAGGTTTCAAAAATTGCAAAATATATTCAATATAAAGTCAACAGCAAGACTTCAATATAAACAAATATAAATATCCATAGATGACTACATAATTCATCACATATCTAGTATCGGCAGTTATTTGTAGTAGCTGTATAATTCACATAGTATATAAGAGTTCCCAACATAGTTTATCCAAGTAACAAAGGACACAGACACATTGGGCCTGATCCAGACCTACGCATGAGAGCAGAGCGTATTACCGCTGCAGCGTAAAAACTTTCACACCCACGACACTCCCCTTACCTTCCTTTCATTACGCCCGCCGAACCCTACCCTAACTTTTCCCTGTGTTCGTACGTATTTTCGTAGCGACGCGCTGTTCGTAGCGGCCTAAGCACGCCCATACTGTACAATTTAAATGGCTCCTCCCGCCTACATTCCTTAACTCCAGCGTCCGTACTATAAACACGCCCCGTCGTCGGAAAATACGCAAACAATATGGACGCCCGAATCGCCGCTACGAAAAGATCTGGACGACCGGAAGTTGTCACTTTGCACATGCGCAGTGCGTTTTTTATGGCGATTTTACGTTTACGATCAGTGTTAGATCGCCTGCGAGCGTAGGTCTGGATCAGGCCAATTGTTGCAATACTCAGCCTCAGGAACTAAGGAATAGTTCCACAGCTTGAGTGAACTGCAGCCCCTATCTGATCTAGTATCGCATGAAACTAGCCCTAGCCACATAGCTAGCAGCCTTGTGGCTGCACCTCACCCATTCTGAGTCTGTATCTGGCCCTACACTGACTTACTACAATAGAGTGCTGCCATTATTATTTTTCTAGTATATATATTCAGTAATTTTCTTCAGTTTATGCATTTCTATTAGGGTAAATCTCAACTCATTTATTGTTATTAGTTGTTTTGTTATGTAGGTACATAACCACCATAAAATCATTGATCTGACGGTAGTAGATTATCAATTAGTATGCTGATTTCAAAGTATAGAGTGAAGTATTCCTATTGTATGTCCTTTTATGGGACATACAAAGATATTATAATTGTCCCAATCAGAGAGATATTCTCCAATAATACAATTATTTTTTAATTTTAAATTACAATTATATTCCTGTCATGTCATCAGCTTCTAATATAAACATAGATAGGCAAAAAAGCAGAAAGTCTCCCAAATCCCTAGACATAGCTGATTCTCATGCAATAATTAAGAAATAATGAATCAATGCCAGGAATTTTTTTTTTTATAACAAACTTAAATCATAATTTCTGGATACTAACTGGGGACTCTCTTATACCAAAGTCTGAGGCTTTACCTCTGTGCCTTCTCCTTTCCACTCATCTACTGCTTCTGTCCAAAGCATTAGAGGACGTGTTTAGAGAAAGGGCACAAAGAAGGAATGTTCATTCAGTCCAAAAAGCCGGAGCTTCTTAAGTGTGAATCCGGCCCTATATCAGTATCTAAATCTAATTAATTATATAGTAATAAATAACATTTGTATATATATAATGTTTGTACACGACTTCATCCAAAATGAGTTTTTAACAGTAATATAACACAACATTCTACTATATCTGAACAATATGTTAGTAAGACAGTGCAACCCAGAAACATTCAACAACTTGAAACTTATTGCTAAACTACACTGCACTATATTCTATAAAATTACAATAACCATTGGCAAATGTCTGACACTATTAACCCTATCTGTCCCTTCACTGCATCCTAACTCTAAGGCTGGGTACACACTTTGTCAGATCTGTAGTAACGATTCTACTAAAGGCGATTTAAGTAAAATCGCCGGAGATTGCAGTACTTTATCGACGATTTGCAAGTCTCCGGATTTACTAATTCAAAAAAAGATGAGTGGAGATTTAAATCTCCAGTGGTTAAATCGCTTTGGCGATTTTTTTGCATGATTGGCATACAAATCTCTGGATTTACTAAGGGGGAGATTTAGTAAATCGCCAGAGATTTGCTGTCAACTCTCCCGAGTTAATTCGGATAGGGGTGAGTGTCGATTTTATAGAAATGGGCACTCACTTTGCTTTGTTAAACACCATTACCTGTGTATAAAAGAATAAATGTGTCAAAATTCCAAAGAATGGCTGCCGCCGCAAGCAGTTCACCCTTGGCATGCAGCTGCATACAGGACTATAAGGCAAAGCATGCCCATGTCATGCCGTGCCCAAGATTATAAATGAGGCCCCTGGCATGACATATGTCATTCGCTGGAGGAACACTGAAGGAAGAGGAGGACGTCATTGGCCGAAGCCACAAGAAGTCTCACAGCAGCTGTCCAGCTGATCGTCGCCGGTCAACATAGAAGACTGCAGAACTGTGAGTAGCATAAATATTTTAACTTTGGTGTTTAAAATGGTTAAACTTAAATTTATATGTTACCTTTTTATTTTTTTATGTACTCATGCATTTTATTGTAGTTATATTAAACGGCCCATATGTTTAAACATGACACATCTAATGTTTCATGTTAAGTATGAAGTACTGCTAAACTACTTAGGGACAGAGGGGACATCTGCTAATCTACTTAGGGACCTGAGGGGGCATCTACTAATCTACTTAGGGACCTGAGGGGGAATCTACTAATATTAATAGGAACGGAGGATATCTGCTATTATAATTAGGAACTGAGGGGACTTCTACTATGATAAATAGGGACAGAGGACACATTTAATTTTATAAATAGTGACGGAGGACACATTTTATTTTATAAATAGGGACCGAGGGCACATATTAGTTTTATTAGGTGCCCGATGCCATTTTTTTTTATTTACACAGTAACGGACACAATATGCTGCCGGCAGCATGCCATTAACCCTTGGCATGCTGTCGCTTAGAGTACTATAAGGAAAAGTATGCCCTGCAATACATGGGCATGCTTTGCCTTATAATACTGTATGCAGCTGCATGCCAAATGCGAAGTGCTTGCGGTGGCATCCATTTTTTTTTTTTTTAAAGGGCCAGGAACTCCAGCGAGAAAAACACTCTAGCGAGTTTAACATAAACTCTGGAGTTTAATCGCCACACATCGCTGGAGTTTAAACCCTTGGCATGCTGTCGCTTAGAGTACTATAAGGCAAAGTATGCCCTGAATACATAGGCATGCATTGCCTTATATTACTATATGCAGCTGCATGCGAAGCTCTTGCGGCGGCAGACATTTATTTATTTTTTTAAAGGGCCAGGAACTCCAGCGAGGTTAAACTCTAGCAAGTTTAACATAAACTCGCTGGAGTTTAATCGCCACACATCACTGGAGTTTAAACATCGCCACCAAAAAACACCCCTTGGTAAATCCAGAGACTTAAAAAAAAAATTGCCCCTCAACTCCAGCGATGTGTGGTGATTTTAAGGTTCGATTTAAATCACCCCTTAGTAAATGAGGCCTATTGTGCTTAACATACTGCTTTGTTACACTTTCCAAAGTTTTAAGACCACCAACAGGAAATTATCTTGGTCCATTGGTGACTGATTTCCATATAAAACGTAACACTGAAGGACTGTGCTTATTAGTGTTTAAGAGTGCGCACATTTGTTGATTGCTCTTTTCATGCTTGATAAGAAAACATTTTCCAGCTGCTTTTATTAGGCAAATTTTCCCTGATTTATCCTTGTAATCTGCTGGTGTGAAAGGAACTAGCTCATTCACTTGTGTGACTAGGTTGTCATAAAACACACTCATGAGGATCATGGAATTTCCACCTGAAATTATGAATCATTGTAAATAAGAACTGTCAGTGAGATCTCTAAAGTGCACCCTACATACTGCACCCTAAAACATTCTAAATATATGCAATTCTTTATGTTTTGGATGACTGTTAATCTGTAATATACTTTTTTTTAGATGCTTAAATTCATTGATCGCTGTTCTGCACATATGCAAGCTCTAATCCACTGTTATCCTTTGAAGCCCATGAAGATTGTTTCATCACAAGAACTAATTATTAGTTCATCACTAATTAATCTTCTTTCCCCAAGGTATGTTTTACAGAAATTTCATTGTGCAAACAGAAAATAACATAGGTGCTTCAAATACTCTGTTAATTCCAAAACGTGAGAGTTATTATTTAGTTTATTATAACAATGTTTCAAATAAAACAACATTCAGAAATAGACAAAGACACAAAATCAACACAACATGTATAGCTAGTAGCAATGTAGATTTTGGCTGAAACAGATACCTGGGCATATGATGTGATAGGTCTCTGAGAATATAATATATTTTGTACAGTTAAAGACATAGCGCTGGATCCAGAACAACGTCCCTCAGCGGAAATACGTCAGTCAGATGCCCATGACAGTTACTGCGCATGTGTAGTAACTATTTTACGTAATCTACGTATCGTTTTGTTACGTAACGATACGTAGATTACGTAAAATAGTTACTACGCATGCACAGTAACTGTCATTGGCATCTGACGGACGTATTTCCGCCGAGGGACGTTGTTCTGGATCCGGCCCATATACTGCTTTTAACAGCCCTTTTGGAGGAAAAGACACTCTTTTAGTACGTACGTGTTAGTATGTGCGTACGTATGTGTGTGGGTCTGTCCGCCCGAGAGAGAAAGGGGAGTGCACGTCCCCTGTCACTCCTCTCTCTCGTGCGGGCTTTATGGAAGCTTAGGCTACCTTAAGCCAGCTTTAAATCAGTCGTGCGGATCAGACGTCCATATGACCATGTGAGCCCCCTCCCACACTGTACACTTAGCATGCTTCCCCTCACCCTCTTTAGCAGGCGGAGGGGAAGCACAGCCCATTTGTTCTCAAATTTTTCTCGTATGGAACTGAGTTTCATACAAATGTTGTTACGCTATTGTAACCCAAGTGTAAAATCTGAAGGGTGCATGCTCCCTCCAGTCAAATCAGGTCACTTACGCACTTTGTGTAAGTAAGTGGCCTGATGTTATTAGGTCAGGATCCAGCCCAGTATTAGTTATTTAGGAATCCAATAAGTGAGCAGTCTGTAGAAAGTGCTGACGGTAGCATGCAGAAGAGAATGCTCTCTTATCCTTTTCTGGTGTTTTAGCTGCAGAAAGTGATACTATAACGATACTAGTAATTTAGAAATGAAGGCAAATGAAAGTGGATTTTCATCTGCCTCTATTTCGAATATACTAGTATTGCGAAACTTTTGTAAATGAATGGGTAACCATGCCGTTTAGCATGCTTACACGTTCAATTTATTTGGATATTGCCGACGCACACCAGACCTGCCACACACAACGGACTAGAGGTGAGTACTAGGGACAAGGAGCTTGATCCAGACCTATGCTTGCAGCAGCATAAGATCGGCTTAAAAGCTGATCTGCACATGCTCCGGGCAGATGTTTCCCGGCATAGCTACGGTAACGCCCGATCAACGATAGCAGCAACGTAGTAACGCTGGAGGGAGCGTCCCCCAGCTTTACTACACTGCAGTTATTGCAGGTAGGCAGGGGGAGGGAGGCTAATGAGGCTGGGAGGGCGGCGTTAGCATACTAACGTCGCCGTCCCATCGTATTTACACTAGCTTACGCCGGCCGAAATTAGGGTAGACTTAAGCTAGTGTAAATAAGCTAGAGGAAGGGGGATTGTCGGGGGGAGTGCAACGATGTTACACTGAGTGTTAAAATCGTAAGTCTGGATCAGGCCCAAGGTGTGGGGAAGGGAGATTTTGGTCAAGCTGCAGGGAAGGGAGTTTTATGGTCAGGTTGCGGGTAAGGAAGTCTTAGGGTTAGGCTGCAGGAGGCGGAGTCTTAGGGTTAAAAAGGAATCACTAGTGTGCACTCTTAGGAACTCTCACAATCTCTAATGAGATAATAAAAAATGAAATTTAATTAGATACATTTAAAATTAATGAAGAACTTGTGAAATATAAAAGAAAACGGAGGTGTATAGAAGTTAGAAAAGTGATTAAAATATACTGAAAACTCTAGCCTCCTTATTATCAGCCTGTATTAACCTAGTGGTTGTATAGCTGTATATGAAATATAGATCTCAATCTACCTAGGGTTAAGTTGACTATGAGAAGGACCCCAAAATGCAAAATAATTGTTAGTCCAAAAGGTCAATAATTACCAATGGGGAAGTAACTTAATCTTAGATGTATAACCAAATTAATAGGTGTAATAGTAGCTCCAAATATTGGGCCGGATCCAGAACTACGTCCGTCTTCCATAGACGGCAGTAATTCAATGAACAATATCTACTGCACATGCTTTGCAGGCTAAAATAGCATGCATAGGATGAATTAAATTATTGTCAGGCTGGTTCAAAACCCCAATCACTTAATAAAGGAGATTATTATACTAGACAGGGATTGCTAAAATATAAATCCACATGAGGCTAAACCAGCTTCTTGTAGATGCAGAGCTGGCTCCGTTTAGTTAGCCAAATAAACCAGACGACTAACATCAATAGGAGTCTTATATAATGATTAGAAATATAGCGCCAACAGATTTAGATAGAATAATAATACTAATATAATAAGTGCTAGTAGCCAAGGTGCTATAGAAGCATCGGAAGCCTGGAGCACACACGCTGTGCAGATCAAGCCAGCTCCTTGTAAATACAAGACTGGCTTCTCTTTAAATAAATGAAGGTAACTAATAGCGTTGGTAGAAATCTCTATAGTGGCTTAGCATGCAGCGCAATTGTTTAAAATCTTGGGGAGAATATTTATTTTAATTGCAATAATCCTGCCTAGACACAATCTAATCAGGGTTTCAATGAGGCCAGATGCTTCTTAAGTTTGACGAACAGTGCAGGGACTCGTATGTGGACGTGATAAATTTTCTAAACTCCCATAGATATTTCATTTTTTTGTGTTGCCATCGGAAATAAAACGGAGAAGCCAATATTCACACTCCCTGTGTGGGCGGTGTAATTGCATGGCTCTGTGATATTTATTTTGTATCCAGATAGGTGCCCATATTCATTTATAGTTTGGAAGAGACATGGAAGTGAGATTCTTGACTGCTGGAGGGTCAAGAGTATGTGATCGGCAAAAAGTGACAGTTTTCTCTCCACTCCCCCCAATTCCACACACCATATGTACAGGGATTTTCTGATAGCAGCTGCGAGTAACTCTATGACAATGACAAAAACGAGGGGTGACAAAGGGTAATCCTGATTGGGTCACTCTGGCCAGAGACGTGGCCTCTTGACGATTGGCATTGGACTTGGTGATGTGAGGCTTGTATGCAGCTTCTTGGCCATTCCATTAAGCTCCCAACGCACGGAATTTGAGCTTACATTAATGCCAGTTGACATTCGGAACTCTTCAACTATGGTATCAGCAGAGCGTTTACGCACCATGCGCCATAGCAGTCGTTGACCAAATACTTTTGTCCATATAGGGCCTGATCCGGATGTAAGGTCATTTTACTTACTCAAGCGTGCCCGAATTACTCACTATTAAGTATAATGCACTCCCCCTGGCACTACCTTCACACGCACGTAACTCAGCTGAGTTGTTTGTTCAGAACCCTACCTTGACTTTTCCTTGCGTATCTCTGGACGTAGGTATCGCCTTGTCACACGTAAGTGCCTAACCCCGCCTATAATGTACGATTTAAATGCCTCCCTCCTCCTACAATGCGTATTTTCGGCCTGTGTGGAGATATCAAGTCCTATCGTTTGGAGTTATGTACAAGTTACGTACGTATGCCAGATTTACGCATCCATCAGTGGTAGTAGTGGGCCTTCCACTGGATGAGCAAATGTCGTCCCACTGCATAAAAGTGGAAGTAGGGAAGAAGCGTCAAACTACCGACCAGTGAGTCTAACATCAGTAGTAGGGAAATTGATGGAAAAACTGTTAAAGGAACAAATTATACAGTATCTTAAATCCAGTAACTTACAGGATCCCAACCAGCATGGATTCACTTGGGGAAGATCATGTCAAACAAATCTTATAGAATTTTTTGACTGAGTCAGTAAAGTATTAGATAAAGGGGGAGCTGTAGACATAGCTTATCTAGATTTTAGCAAGGCTTTTGACACTGTGCCACATCGAAGACCGTTAAATAAGCTGGAAACTTTAGGGTTGGACTTAAAGCTATTTGCATGGATACAATCTTGGTTACAGGATAGACAACAAAGGGTTGTAGTAAATGGAATCTCTTCTGGGGATGGTAAGGTAACCAGTGGAGTACCCCAGGGTTCTGTACTTGGACCAGTGCTATTTAATATCTTTATAGGTGATATTGCCTGTGGTATTGAGGGAAAAATATGCCTTTTTGCAGATGACACAAAGATATGTAACCGGGTAGACACGCCAGGTGGGGTACAGAAAATGAGGGATGAGCTAGGTAGACTGGAGGAATGGTCAAGAGTGTGGCAACTGCAGTTTAATGCCAAAAAATGCAAAATCATGCACTTAGGACATAAAAACCCAAAGGCTCAATATTTCCTTAATGGCATTACAGTAGAATCTACCGAGGAGGAAAGGGATCTAGGAGTCATTATTTCCAGTAACTTGAAGGTAGCCAATCAATGTAACAAAGCAATGATAGGTAGACTGGAGGAATATCAAGAGTGTGGCAACTGCAGTTTAATGCCAAAAAAATGCAAAATCATGCACTTGGGGCACAAAAACACAAAGGCTCAATATATCCTTAATGGCATTACATTAGAATCTACTGAGTAGGAATGGGATCTAGGAGTCATTATTTCCTGTGACGTAAAGGTAGCCAATCAATGTAACAAAGCAATAAGAAAGGGAAGTCAGATGCTTGGTTGCATAGGGAGAGGAATTAGTAGCAGAAAGGGAGAAATAGAGATGCCCCTTTATAAATCATTGGTACGCCCTCACCTAGAATACTGTGTTCAGTTCTGGAGGCCATGGGCCGTATTCAGAGATCTGTTTTCCTTACATATTTTTAGGAACATTTTAACTGCGCATGCGTAGTAATTTTTTTGTTTGCAGTTCACGTAGACTTTCCGCACGGATGTTCATTACGGCTGGACGGAAATGCAATGCTAGCAGACTTGTCAAGCGGGTGTAGCTAGATACACGCGGAAGTCGATCGGAAATATACGCACCTAGGAATTTAAATATAAAAGGCACTTTGCATGATATAATTGTCCCTGTGATATAGCTGTCACTTTGTGTTATGTGTGAATTGTCACTGTGATGTAATTGGAAAAAATGGAGTCCATGCCTAAACTATTGTATGTGCTATTTCCTGGCTACTAAGCCCTGTATGTTGATCTGTGACAGTGGGTGCTTTTTACTGTGTGCTGGAGGAATCCTTGTCATTGATGTTAGTATTTTTATACAGAGCCAGCTCTGCGATAAGAATCCTAGTGATTCATTTAGCATTGACCCTTATGTTTGGCATAGAAGGAGGACTCACTGAGATATGCACATCTCATCAACCTGATATTCCTTTGGAAAGGCACAGAAGACCTTCTCTCAGAATTCGTAACACACATCAACATGAATTACATGAACTTACAATTTACCACCACCACAGACAGGGAAAAGGTTACGTTCCTGGATCATGACCTCTATATAGTGGGCAATCAGATATGGACCAGAACCCATTTTAAACCAGTTGACCATTTTATCTTAGCCACAAGCAATCATCACACAAACCTGTTTGACAATATCCCCTTAGGGCAGTTGATAAGGTCAAGGTGTAACTATACAAACACAGATGTGTTATTGGAGCAAGGCCAAAAAATTTTTGAGATAAGAAGTGTAAGGTGGAGATAGTGAATAAAGCATTTAATATAATAAAAAAAAACAAGGATTAACTTAGACTATCAGAAAAAGTTCTAATGAACTATTAGCAAAAAGATATAATGAAATACCAATTATCTACTTCATCACAGGATATTCTAATTCAGCTGACAAAAGAAGAAAATAATAACTCTCTTGTAAGATATCTAATGTGTATGTTTGGACATGTACAATGTTCTGCTTGTGATGTGGTATGCAGTCCAAGTATTGATAAAAAATAGCAGGCAGATAAAAATCCAAAATAATGTTTTTTTTATTACATCTAATGAATTATTTATTTATTTCTTATGAGATTTTAAGGTGGGTTCGGTTAATGTTGATACAAAGTGCTGTAGCACTAATTCACGTGTCAGCAGAAAAACTGTTTGGTATGTAAGGGTATTAAATACTTTCTTTCACTCACTTCAACAGATAATTGTTAAAGAAGTATAGTGTCTATGCGCAATATAATACATTCTGTTGAAGCAATTAGCAAAGACATATTAGTGCAGTATACATTCTTTTCATGTTACAGTTTCTACAAAGTGATTTGCTAATATATAGATACAAAATATATGTAATCATTTAGTACACAAAATTATAATTAATGACATGGCATTGGATTGTTTTGTCTGGGCCAATGGTTCTGTAAGGATTGGGAATATGAAGATATATCCTACACTGTACTAAAACAGAAACATTTGTCATTTACTAAATCTTTATTACTTCCTGCAGTGGATTGAAAATAATAAAAATTTTCTGATTACATTTAGAAATCCTGACAAACAAATGTCAAGATGCCACCAATTCAAAAGTACTTCAGCAAAGAAAATATGTAGCTTTGGATATGGACAGGTATAGTTTCAAATAATGGAGGAAAATTGTGTATATTTCAGTTACAGTATATTTCTGTTTATGTGAATGATGTACCTCTTAGAGTGACTTAAGCAACTGACTTTATTACTTTTACATTGTTAAATATAAATGTACATTATTACATTCACATTTTTAATTTCAAAATGACAAGGCCATAAAATAACTGTTTACTTATGTCTCAGAAATCTTTTATATTATTACATTGTATTTCATGATGCCTTATTCCTTATATTGCATACGTATTATTTGTTATAAAAAAAGTATTTTAATATCCTCATCTTGAATTCCATTTTGTTTGAAAGGTTTATATACCAGTGCATTTATTGTTGCATTTATACCAGTGCATATTTACCTCATTGCATTACTCCCAATGTTATACTCAGTTTGCACCTCACCAAAAAAAATCCAAACCAAATTATGTATGTTACAACAGTAATCGAATGTCAACTTCATTATTTTTTTTCTCCACTTTAAAACAGAGGATTATGCAGATTTTTTTTGTGGTACTAATGTATACCTTTCTTAAGCACCTAAAATAAATTGGGATATCTAACGTTGATTTAACCTAGCATTTTTAATTCTCTTCCAAAGCTTGTATTTTCACTGTAACTCGAAACATAAGTCAGATACAGTAATTTGGTTTGGATTTTTGGATTCGGTACGAAAAGTTACGTAAGGACTCCCAATTCCGTGGTGATTCCTTAATAAATCCCTGTAATAAATAAGTCACGATTAGTAAATAGTTTAACACATTGAAAAATCAATATTTATTAAACTAAAGGTCATAGATTCAAAAGTTTTGGCAGAAATAGTTTTTCTGACATCCTCTCTTAACTAAAATATTTTCGGAAAAATCTAAGATGGGTGGTGGACACACCGGGTTCAACTGACGTGGAATGACCCATATTGTATAGTAGGATATACTTTCTTTTGTTGTGGTTACAAGAATGTGTTCTGTATTTTATGATGCTCAAATGGATGCCACAATGAATGATAGTCACTTGTGCAAAATTTTTAAACTTAAAGTTGCAAATTTACATTTTGGGGGATACTGAACACCCTAGCACTTGCTCTGACCAAGAGGTTCCTATTTGATGTACGATTTTCTGTATTTCTTTGTTAAATAATATTTATGGGTCATATTGAGAGCTGTGCTAAAGGGATGTTTTTCCCTTTTTGCAAGAATAAAACCCACGCTTCCACTTTGGATCTGGATCCTTTGGATCCAGACTTCCATACTTGTTTTAGTTACGCAACTAAACTGGTGGGATGAGGTGCTTGCGGGTGCTACTAGGAGGGGAAAGGTTTGCTAATTGTAAACAGAGGGCATGCTGACACCTCCGCCATATTTCAGACTTCTATTGTATCACCATTTTAAGTGGTGGTTTTCAGTGCATGATCACTAAATATTCATGTGGTCACTGTATTCTGTATACTGAGTCCTGCACCAGTTATTCCCAGATTGGATTTCACAAATACTATAACTATACCAATATGTCCTATTTACATGTAATTTAATAGGATAGTACAACCACTGACATGCGTTCTGTGAAAGCTGGATCCAGTGGAAATCTGGCAGCGTTATGGGAAGTCTGAATACTGCCCAACATAACTGGATAGGAGTGCACAATAAACCACAAAAGGATTTGAAATTTGCACCAAAAGCGCACAGTTCTGGCTTAATAAGCAGAATTATTAAAAACAAAACGGCAACATGCTACTAACACAACACTGATGTCCCCTTAACCTAATGATTCGCTTAAAACTTTTCATTTTGGGAGAATGGAGAGGTTTGCTTTAAAGTAAACAGTGGTTTCAAATTGCTAGGATGCTGGACAGTTCACATTTTAAAGCCTCTCTGAAAGTAGAAACACCAGGGTACCATTATCACTCTCTATTTAAATGTGAAATGCACAGTGCAGTGAAGACCATTAATATGTGACCTTTGATGACTAGTAATGTCAGAGTTTATTAAAGTTAAACTTAGAAATTAAAGCTTTTTATACAATGATTTGCTACATTTATATATTATATGAATTATAAGATAGACTGTGCCAATGTTCATTGAGTTTTGAAAATTGCTAATCTATGTATTTTTTTTTTGTTTATGTTTTTCAGTTTTGCTTAAAGGATGATAGTAATGCTGCTTTTATGTTAACAATTCCTTTCACTGAAGAAAAAAGAATTGTGCAAGATGATTACAAGCCCATATTTTCTTTCTCTGCAGGACCTTATATGACAATGACAAAGTAAGATCCGTATTAGGAAAACATTTTTTTGACCCAAGTAGGTTTAAGATTTTTAGTCTTATCTCCTCTATAAAATGTTACTACATATAACAACTTTAAGTAATTTTTCCTACCTCAATGGATTCCTTTGCTATATTTAAGTGTTTCTACAAAAACAGGTAATATACGCAGTACACACTTATGCAAACCATTTTTAAACAAGCACTGGGCCTTACATTTATGTTGATCTATTATTTAAAGCTGAAATTAAATGATTGCACCCTCCAATTGCTGTGGTTTTAAAAATTAACAATAATATTTAATGAACAGTCATAGGAAAACAGATAATAATCAGATATAAAAAGGTACCAACGAATAGCAGCTAAAAAAAACCCTATGGTATAAAATAGCAAGTGCAAATTAACTAAACAAACGTAAAACAACAATGACAATAAAGCAATGATAAAACCGTATGCAGCGGCAATGGGAGCATTAGAGAAAGAGAGGCAGAGTTTTGACATATCGATGAAAGGAAGCTTACAGTTTTAAACAGTGGCTAGTATGTGTGCCTGACAAACTGCAATGCGATTGCTTTATCACTTTGTGCTATGAAATTTATCTTTATTCTCCCAATATTATTTGGGCAATTCAGATTGATATGTATGTGACAGATGGGTTTCAATATTTATTACAATTTCGACAGTTCTACCCTTAGATAGTATGACAATAACCATATATCATTCCATTCAATCATATTTTATAATCCCACCCTTGAATATAATAATGGTTGGAGAGGTATTTCAATGCGACTGTAGAGTCATTGCTATTGACTTGAAAACCTTATTTGCAAAACACACGTTCGCGTTTTACATGTCCAGCCATTATAATTTCTACACATATGCTTTAGCTTGACCTTTCACAGCTCTCCCTGATAATCGAGTTACCAAGGGCCACAATCTGTATTTTTAGCCCAGATGTCACACTGGCAATCACCCGATAACATATGGCTGACTGCAGCACAGCCACCATGGTGTCAGAATTAGGGCAGTCAGCCTGTAATATATGAGGGACTGCATAAGAGAGCTTGTGATAATATGACACAAGCACTGCAACCAGTCTACTCAGGAAAGGAATACAATAGGCGGCCCATTATAATTTAAGTGCAGCCGTGAGTTTGGAATGTAAGGATATCATTTTGTGAATGAACTTAAGCAGATAACAGATACTTTGAGCTGCAAATGTGTATATTTCTGCTAATATATATTATTTTCAGTAGAATTTAACTATGTTCTAATTAGGAGAAATAATATCTAAGTGGTTGCTTTTTTCTTTTGAGGAGCTCTACAATTTGAGTATATTGAAACTCAGTAGATATGATACTTTTAATTTAATTCAACCTCTGCGAGTTTATTATATAGCGGAATTGAAGTTATTAATGACATTACAGCACAGTTTGTTTTCTCTATATTGTTTGTTTTAGGAGTGGATCTCCTTTTCTAACAGCTGCGTTCTGCCCCTAAGTGGACTGCCGGGGTATATTATTTTATTTGATACTTTTAATATAAACTTCATTAAGAGTGGAGTTTATTGGGTTAATATTTGGAAAAATATCCCCTAAATATACTCTGTACACAGTATGTATGGTCTAGCAATAATTGTATCATATTGTGATATTAAATAAACTTCCTAATACCTCACAAAATCATCACAAAAAGTAACATTTTTTTACTTATACCAAAGAGAGGTTGTATTTAACTGCATAACATACTTTATGGACAAAAAAAGATATTCATAACATACACTTTTATTTAGATATTATCATGTGACCTTGAAATGTAAAAGTCAATATTTAAATATAAAACAACCAACATGAAAGTTTTACCATAATCGGAAGAAAAGTTATGATTAGTTGTAGTTCACCATGCAAGCATAAATGTTACACTTTTTGTCACGTTTGCAACCCTGTTACGTGAACACAGTGTATCACTGAGGGCTAAAATTTTACATATGAAAGTTACTATATGTCGTCTACCATCCTACCAAATTTCATGAAAATCTGATTTGGAATGGAATAACCCTATTGAAAATGGACCAGACCCTGACCTTCGTGCGTTTGCCAGCAGGCAGTCCGCATGGAAATCTGTCACTCCATTCTCTTGTGCAGACTTTAGGTTACTTACCTAAGTGGCGCTAAAAGTTAAGTATTACTTATGGCAGCTGTACAGAGGGGTGTGTCCTCCACCTCTATCATTCCAAGGATACCAAAGCTAAAAATATATAAAGATACAGCGCTAAAAAATATTTAAAGTACAAAGTTAATTTAATAGATATGTTAACCAAGACAGAAAACGACACTTATGAGTTAAAAAAGCAATAATAATTTTATTTACTAACAACCATAAAAAACAATTAAAAATCAAAAACATACATTGGCACAAATACTAACACTACTACCGGAATCACTATTCAATCAATTCATTATGAATTATCAATTGTTAAGATATTGCACTTATTCACAGTTAATATAGTATATATTAGTTACTGAACTCTAAAGTCACCAACATATAAAGTTCATAGATCCAATGTTTTATATATAGTTAAGGTGCACTTATTAATATTCCCCGGGTGGCCAGAACAGAGTTACTGTTTGATGAGATTTTTGAAGAAAGCACCATATAGTGCCAAAGGTCCATAGATGACACAATGGGCTCCTGGGTGTTAGAACTCCTTCTTTAGGGGATCCTTCTCCCAATACAATCACCCTGTCCGGGCTATGTCATGGTTATTTTAAAATGTCAAGTTTGTACCGTTGTACATCACATGGAGGACATAAAGTCAAGTTCAGCAACAGAACATCATCATCACCAACAGCAAGTTGTTCTTGTTGTGCAGCATACAAGTGTCACAGCATAGTTCACACAACTCTTTAGGTGTTCCAGTGGTCTCTATCATACCCCAACCCTTGGGCAGCTATTCCACCGTCAAGAGTCCTGACCCTCTGTCTTTGAAACTCTTATATGAGCAAAGCACAGGTGCTGTTGATTAGCCCAAGCCTGACCACACCATTCTCCCTGCTGCAGCTCTAAAACCTGGTCAGGATTCTCCACATTACTCCCATGTGGAGATATGCTGTCACAATCCACATTACTTTCATGTGGAGATATGCTGTCTCTGTCACAATGTATATA